>JAPTHA010000024.1:19798093-19808275 GCA_029814585.1 Gymnapogon annona
CAACAACTAAAACACTCTTGGCAGGACACAAAAAGCCTTTACAAGGTGTGATACTTGCCAAAGGGCAAGTCCAAGGTGCCCAAACTTTTGTCGACACCCTTATTTTGTTTTCTGTTATTTTGAAAGTGTAAATGTTTGAAACATATTTTTTTTACATATTGGAAAAACGTCTCATCTGTAATGCTGTAATGATGCCTTTTGGGGACCTTTGCATACTTCTTTGGCTTCTTTATGCATATTAATACAAATGTTTACCTGGGATGCCCTAACTTTCGATCCCCATTGTGACATTAAAAAGGTAAAACAGAACCATTTGTTAAAAGTCAAAGAAAAATAGGAAATTAAAATATCAGATTAAAAAAAAGGGTCATTAGTTAAGAGGTGGGGTTTGCCCCTGGTTTTAAAAATGTCTTCATTCTGTGGCCCTGAGGAGGCATAAAGCTGGAATGCTGTGTCACTGTGAATTTTTGTCTAGGAAAAACTCAAGATGCTGATGTCAGAGGTCCTCAGGGTGCAAAGGGAAAAAACAAAGACAAAAAAAAACAAAGGAACTTAAGGTCAATCTTGAAACACAGAGGGAGCTAATGCAGTCACTTTAAAACCAGTATAATGTGAACCTGCCGTCTGGTCTTCATCAGCACACGAGTTCTGGAAAACCTGGAGTTGTGAAATCCTATTTTTTGGAATACTAGAAAACAAGGCAGCAAGGAAATCAATTCAATTAGAAATAAAACATCTCCGCATTGGCTTGAGAACTGGAAAGACTCTAGCTATATTCCTGAGATAAAAACTTGTTTTTACCATGGATCTGAGGAATACTCGAGCTCAAAGAAGTGTATGGAATCTCGTTTACAGACCTGATGCTCTGCCCTCAGACTCGCTACACCAGCATGACCCTCTCATTCCTCACTTTCCCTTGGTCTCAATAAATTGACTTTGTTAACAGGCACATATTTCCAAGTACCCACCTTAGAAGCACCATCATGAAGTTCATTAGAGATTGTAGAATTGCACAAATAAAAAGTAATAGTATTCATTGTATACAGTATACACAATTGTATGCTGAGATGTTATTCCACTCTTCTGGGATGATGTTTGAGCTCCCTGATATTGAACACCTGATGGACACTTGATGTTCGACCATGTGTTTGTGGGTCAAGAAGTGCTAGATTGGTTCCAGATGGTACCTGATAACTCCTTCAGCCTGTGTTCTCATCGGAGCTAAGTTGTGGACCTTGGTCACATTTAAATAATAACTCAGCTTCACGCAGTCAAGTCATGGGATCATCTTCAGAATATTTCTGTTCTTACTTGTATCAGTGCATTTAAGCCCTTCAGTACTAGGCATGTAGCCCCAAACCATGATGACACAACACTTTTTTTAGTGCCGTTAATCAGGTCCTCACAAAACAAACTGTACCCCATCACGTACAAAAACTTTTCAATAGACCAGAGAGTAATGTTAAGTATTGGCATTGGTACAAACCAGTCATCATTGTCAGAAATGTGTTTTTTGTTTAATTTGTAGAAATCTGTACAACAATGTATAACTTTAAAATCAACATTATACCACCACTTGAAAACTTACAGTGAAACTGTTACAAGTGCACACTTTTGTGAGGTTAGGTAGTTGCTGCCTCTGTGGCCCCAACTACTAATTCTGAAACTTTTCTTCTGGTTACTAAACATGTAAAATGTTTAAGGTTTGAGTGTCTTGGAAAGATTTAGGCAGATGTTCCAGTGGTTATATGCCAGAGCACAGATGAGAGGAGGTGGTGTTGGGCTTATGCTTGAGATTTATGAGATTAGGAAGGATGTAATAAGACAGCCAAAATAGTTCTTTATTCTCAGTTGACTCATTGCACCAACTGAACGTTATCAAAATCAAACAAGCATATTAAGAATTACTGCAACCAGATTTAACAGTGTAAAGTATATTAAATATGTAACATACAGTTTTCCAACAACCTACTTTTGCCAGAATTTAACTACAGAAAACTTACAAAAACACAATATATTTATATTTATACATACTAATTACAATCATGAAAAGAAAAACTTTGATCAGCCTTTTGCCCACTCAAGGCAATTAACTAATCATGCAAATCATCTTGAATAATCTGGCTTTAAAGGGAAAAACTAAACATATTTATGTGACTTAATAGTATAAAAACACAATGTACAAGATGCATACAATATATACAAACATCTGCCTGCACATGGGCCTGATTGTCACTTGAATCATTAACTGAATAATAAACAAGTTAAACTGTGAGTGATAGTGTCACATATTCATTTACTTGAAATCGTATGGTACAGTTCCATGATCTTTCGCCCATATCAACTTTTTCAAGTTAATATATTTACCAAGTTCATCAAGAAAGTGTTGACAGTCATTGTTAAGATTCCACTCCTTCCAAAAGTCTTGTCTGTTGTTGTATCTATGAGAAAAATAAAACACATTATTCCTTTTCACACAGTATACGGTTTCTATATTTTTAAGTGAATATATGTGAGCCTCATCAGAGAGCAAGACTTGCTGCAATATTCCATATTTCGGTCTTTTTACATATATTATTCTGACATTATTATTACTGTTCAGACTGAGTGTTACTTTAGATATTTATTATGCTTGTTATATTTTTATAGTTCCAACTTTAATTCTGATATTACCCCTTTGTTGCTGTAACACTGCTGTGGAACATTAACCATAATACAACAATACAGAAACATGCGTAATCTCCTGCCAACCAACACATAACTGGTGCCTTTGGCTTCAAGAACCTAATTTCTAACCAACTGAAAGTAATTTGGTTCAGAATGTGGAGCAGATGACTCCAAAAAAGATGAAGCATTTTGAATGTGTTCTAGTGTGGCTTGTGTGATGTACTCTTGTGGGATACACACAAATGTATTCACTCCCTCTTCTGTCGACATTTTACAGTTACAAAGTCCCTCTTTGTTACTTGAAAGACATACAACCAGTGAGCTGCAACTACACTAAAAATGTCCAATTTGGACTAAAAGAAGTTTTTACATTTGGTGTTTGGTCAGGATGTTGTAATTTTAATACCATGGTTTGCTTCCTGATTTGCACATTTTCATCCAAAAAACTTCTTCCCAGCATCATTTTTCAAAGGCCCTATATTATTGTTTCCAATGCTGACCACTATACAAGTAGAGTGTTGGTGTAAAGAATTACACAAACAACCCCTTTTACAAAATGACAGTGGACCTATGCTAATGCTGTTACAGCACCAACTATAAATGGATGTAGGTCTTGTTATTCTGCAGGTTGGAAAGACAATAGATGGTCCTGACAATGTAGAAGGTAGAGAAGCCACTGGTAGATAATCAACTTCTACTTAATCCCAGTGCTTTATTCAGATATAAGCAAATACTGTGTTTAAGAAAAGGACAGGAAGAAACAGGGACTTGGTTTACTCAAACACAAAAAAATGCTTTTTTTTTAAATTACCAATCTAAATATGTGTAAATCTGTACTAAAATAGGAAGTGGCATTAATGGTCTGATGATCCAGAACAGAAGTTGTGCAAGAATCCAAACTAATTTGGTAGAAAATTTGATTTTAAGGTGAATTTTTGTTTCCGTTCAACAAAATGTTTTATACTAGATTACTTGGAAGAAGCTGTAAAATCAGACAATCTTAATTAACAATGATACAGCAGAGATATGCGATTTAGGAAATGCTGAATAAATACATAGTATCTCACCTGTTACAAAAACAGGGTAACGGACAGAAATCTTCTGGACTTGCAGACGACAAAGGCAAGTGAGATAATCAGGTTGTTGTCTTGACGCGAGGTCACATTCATGATAAGGCAAAAGCTCCAATATTCCATCTTCTTGGCACTTGTTTAAGAAGTGCTTCCTCTTTTTTGTTTCAGTACAAAACCTAGAAAACAGTGCAGTAGTTTAGATTCATTTGTCTTTTCCTCATCAAACAAGATATTTCCTGGTTTTCTAACAAAGCTGACAATGACCTTGCATTTTCTTTTAGACGCCGGCTCTCTCGGTAGTGCATAAACCATTTCCACTTTCCCGTTTGGCTTAGCCCTTCCAAAACATTGGCCAGTTTTTTCAGGTTACCTAAATAACAAAAGGTGAGGCCAGTTGATGAGCTACATGGGGATAAACAAAAAATAAAACAAATATATTCAGCAACAAATGCACTTACCAAGGCTGAGAGTCTCCAGCGCTGCTCCATCAAACATTACAAAACCACCTCTGTTGAAGAACTCCTGATGTGTTAGATTCATAATATCATCTGGTTCATCGATTCCTACAAACCGTACACCTTTGTACATCTTCAGCTCAAGCAAATGTGGGACCTGAGACAACCAAGTAGAGTAATTATTCCCGATAATCTGCTGCTACTACTACTCAACCTTTTTACAATAATTCATTACCTCACAAATGTGCTCTGCAATGTCCTCATTCCTGAGAATGATGAGCAGAGATGGACTATCCTCATCCAGGAAAAACGTAGAAGGATGTACAGCTGTATGGCCCTCTTCTTCTAAGTGTACCTTTTGAGGGAAAAAAGTGAGAAATTACCAAAAGTTAAAAAGACTCATTTAGATGTAACTCTTAAAAGTATCAAAATAAGGAGTTTGATTTTGATGACACCCACAGATACAGTACATTAAAACTAACAACACAAACCTCATTTCCGAAAAGTTGTATTTTATAAAATATTTCAACTTTCCTTGAAATGAGCTGTACATAAACATGTTGTCCCTGAGATTTAGACTGCAATTTATTGCCATGTGGTTTATAGAATTTAAAGGAGTTGTGTCCTGCCTTTGATTCAACTGGAAGTTGCTCAATAGCATGTTCATACAGCATGTGGTCTGCCTAGCATGTGTTCCTCTTTCATTATACACTAGTCTACTTTTAATACCCTTACCAACAAGTTGCCACCACTGTGCTTTGTCTGTGTGTCACCAAGATCTGCATCAAGTTCATGATACTTGAACAGTTTTAGAACAAAGTTATAAAGAGGCAGAGACTCGAACCACTTGTCACTTTTATACTGACAAGCTCCGAGCTATCTAAGGTTAACTTCACCAACCGTAAGCTACATGTCGTGACTGATGGCTTTTAAATTGATCTATTCTGTGGAACAAATGGCTATATCGATCTATTCCCATAAAGTTACATTTGATCAGATTTATAGACTAGTTAATGACCTAGTTATACTGACCAATGCCAACCACCTGCAAAAACGAGACAAATGATAAAATGTCTTTTGTGCAATGAATCAAGAAGGGTATATTGTGACTGATAAGACCTAATCAGCCCATAAATGCAGGAGTCTGCATCTTTAATCCTAAAAATCACTTTTTCTGTCCATATTCTAAAATAATTCTGGAGGCTCCAATCAACGTAATCCAGCCAGGATCAATCCAGCGGTTTTAAAATTCTAAGGATGTTAAAAGGCTGGAGTACTGAGGACACTTAGGGTAAACGCATCAAAACTTGTGGATAGAACCCTAGAAATATTTCCTATTGACAGTATTGCAATACAAAACACTTTACTATACATTTTGTTTAGGTAACAGTGTTAAACAACTTACCTTTGTTTCTTCAAAGAAGGCATTGTCTGATGTCACCAACATGAAGAACCTGTATTTTGTTTTGCAGGATTTCTTCACAACTGAATTCAGGTGACTCTGAAAACTCTCATCAAGCTCTCTCTTCATTTGACTACAGAAGTCAAAATAATTGCCTGGATGACTCTTTGAGTTAAACCTGTCCAGTTGAGAATTTTTGGGTGTTGATGAGACCTTCGAGCCAGAACAGATGTCATTCATCATGTTTTCGTACAGCCTGGTACACTCTTCAGTCATAGCAGAAACCCCCACGTGGTCTTTTGGGTTTCTTGTGTCACAAGAACTTTTTTGAAACTGCAAAGTCCTTTTTTCTTCTGTGCCATCTCTCAATTTATTTCTGTCAGACATGTCTACCTTAATTGTTAGTCCAATAAGTGATGGGAGCTCCTCCAAGTCCTCATACGAGTCATCTTTCTCATCAAGCCTGGAAAAGTGCACCGTCATAGGAACAGTGCATGGAAGTTCTGATTTGTCCATGGGTACCTGTTGGTGAGAGAATTGCCTTTTCAAAATCTGTTTCATTTGTTCTGAGAAGATAAGGCACTCTTGGTCCATTGACGCCTGAGTGGGGTCCTCTTGTAAGCATCTGTTAGAAACTTGCTCCAGAAAAGAATAAGAACTGTCTTTATTGGCATCATTGTGGACTGTACATACAAGGGAGGTTTGGGTTCCTGGAATAAGGGTGTCACCTGTTATTTTATTTGTTTTACAATCTACAAAAGAAGTTGCTTGCAAGTACTCATCTAGATCCTCTGCAGTGTTGTATTTTGTTGTCCTAATTTTCTTCGTAAAATCCCATTGATGTCCATCAACATGCTTGGGGACAGTGCTTGGGGACTGTACAGAGAAAGACGATGTTGGAGTCAGAAATGTTGAACCATCCATGTGCTGATGCTCATAAAAAGAATCACAATGTCGAAATGTCCCTTTATTGAACTTCATCCTTCTGTCACTTGATGAGCTACTATTCTTGAAAGAAACCCGAGTGGCTTCTTTGTGATTAACATTTTGTCCAACAGATTTGAAACTTGTTTTCTTTCTGACAGAAAGCAGGGACCTTGGTGTAGACACTTTTCCCTTTGGGATTTCAGTCTCAACATTTTTAGAGGTTGACTTTTCACTCAATCCATCACTTGGGCTTTCATCACTTTTGGATGGTTTCACAGCCATGACAGGACGGTAACTGGTTGAAAAGGATTCATGTCCCAAATTAGACTTTGATTTTGTATTAGGTTTGTCTTTCGCATCATTTGTTCTAATTGTTTGCAAAAATTTACTTGAGGGAAAGCACCTGTTTGAATCATCTTCATGCAGAGAGGTTTCCTGTAATTTAACTACTTCAAAATTGGGGGCATGACCTGGTGAATTGATTTTCTTGAATTGGAACTCAACACCTTGTACTTCCTCCAATTCATCTATCAATGGCAATGTGAGACCATCCTCTGGCGATTCTGTATGGAGTTCTTGTGAAGTAGATGTTGATGTTGAAATGAGGCTTAGTGATGAGTGAGTAGGTTTGCACTTAATGTTGGGGCTTGGGGTTTGTTCAAGGCAGTGTGTGTCAGCTGTTGGATTCTGACTGGATTCATTTCTGTTGGGCAATGTGGAGAGGAAGTCATTTACACTCAGTTGGACTCTAAGTGTTCTTAGTTCAAGATCAGATTTAACACCATCGCAGGAAGAGTAACTCACTATGGACTTGTTTTCCAGAAATGTTTCATCCATCACTGGTGTTGAACTTCTACTGTGGTCTTTAAGAATGATGCCTATATGAATTTCACTATTTATAGCATCTGTTGGGTCTGAAGATGCATATCGAAATGGTGTTTCATCAATGGTTGGGGTAGGACATCTCTCATCAGACCCACTTTCTTTGCAGACCACTGGTTCTTTGGTGTCACTTGCCCCGAGTGACATTTTGCCACAAAACAGTTGTGAATGTTCACAGACCACAGGAGTTGCACTGTTAATCGCTGTGGGCAGAATCGTTTCAGTACTTGTGGTTGTACTGATGGATGGTATTGCTTCCTTGCCTTGAACCTTCCATTTTGGATCTGAAAACTGTGATTCCATTACGCACTCAAAGGAAGTATCTGGACCAATTAATGGAATCATAACCCTATCATGGGTGTTCCACAGTCCCTTAGTTTCTCCATCATATTTGTCAGAAATTTTGTCAGTCATTGCCACTTCAGATTCTATGTTTTTTATAATCCCATCTTGAAATACAGGAGCTTGGTGAGCGAATGATTCTTGGGTAGTATCATCAACTTTTTGCTGTTCATAGACTGATTTAACTGATTTATCCTCTTCATTACGCACGTTTAAGTCTGCCATTAATTCAGTGTGGATTCCTGGCTTACAGTTGTCCATCTGGGTACTGGGCTCACCTGCTTTAAACAAATGTAAGCAGTTTGAGCTATTGTTTTCCAAGTAGGTTGCCTCATCTGACAAACAAATGGAAGTTTCTGAAGATGTTCTTGTGGCGATTTCTCTACTAACATGCTCTTTGGTTATAAAAGTATTTTCTGAAACGGTACATTCATCTAGCAACGCATTGGCACACGGGATCTTCAAAGGCAATTCTTCCACTGCACTTCTGTTGCTGGTATCTGCATGGGACTGTTCCTCGGTAATTGATGATTGGCAATCCAGTTCTGTAATGCAATCATCCTTTACACAGTCAGGTCCATCACAAATGATAGATAATGGCCGATCACTCGAATGAGTGCAAGTTTCCATATCTTTCTTGCATTTTTCTTTTTCAAAGCAATTTCCATCTCCAATCACTTTACTTTTGTGTGCTGTAATGTCCTTGTTTTTGACAGCATTTTCAGTCCGACATGGTGAGTGTGCTTCTAATAAGTGCTCCATCTCATTTTCAAAAGCATGTTCATTGCACCCTGCATCTGATTTATGTGCAGAATTATCACCTGTACAAATCACCATTGGCAACTCTTCGACAGTGGCTCTGTGATGTGGATCATGCTTCACTTCAAAGTGTTCGTCTTTGGACAGATTTTTGTAAGGCACAACTGAATGAAGTTCAGTTGTTGGGTCAGTGTTAGATTTGAGTGCAGGAAATGTCACTATTTTCTTCAGATCTAATTCCAGTTTAGGTGCATTTGGGTCTAAACACATCTGTCTAGTGTCTGAATTTTCCATTGCGTCTTTGAAACCCTTTCTCTCATTGCAGTGTCCATGTAACATGTTGTTAATCTCCAAAGCCGGTGGACCACTTGATAACTGAATGCATACATTTTCCATTCCTTCTCCTACTGATATTTGGTCATTTTCAGAAGATATTGTATCAGTGTGCTCCAGACAACCATCTTTCTGTGAAGTAACAAAGGTCCTCTGCTTTGCATGGTTTCCTTCAGAATCATTCGCCATATGAACAACTCCTTTGAAGTGTATCATATTTTTCCCGTAACACTGTAGAAACACAATATGTACAATTTATTGTATATAGCGCACTCTACAAAGCAATTGTCTTCATGTATACAAACACTTAACTATATCACTTAGCCTTCTTCTCATTTGTCAGTACCAACTTAAACGTCAGCGGGAATAACCAGTTCCAAAGAGTAAGGGCAGGACAAGAGGAAGGGGTGTTAAGGGAGGCAAATGAATCAGGTGCACATAATAACTTTGTATCATTATCTATTCATGCAGATCTGTTAAGTGCTAATAAGCTCCAAATAGTGACAACCATTTAATTTATTGAAACGTAGTTTGAATTGTGATCTTCCTTCTATAACTCTGTGGTGGCACCTGTCATATTCTATGGGGTGGTCTGCTGGGGGAGCAGCATCACAGCAGCTGACAGGAAGAGGTTGGACAAACTGATACGGAAGGCCAGCTACGTCCTGGGATGCCCTCTAGATCCCGAGGAAGAGGCTGAAGGCCAAGCTGGCCTCCATCCTGGTCACAGACTCCCACCCCCTTAAACATACACTGACTGCACTGAAGAATTCCTTCAGTGACAGATTGAGACACCCCAAGTGTGTGAAGGAGAGGTATCGCAGGTCCTTCCTCCCTGCAGCTGTCAGGTGTTTTAACAGTAACAGTAGTAACTGACTAACAATGACTAATGATTATGATTGAATGATGACTATGGTAATGACTATGATTATTATATAATTGCTATTGTCACTTATCTATCAATTAATAGTTATTATTATTATGTTTTTGTCCATGGACCCCCTGGTACCAGTACTGTTAACCAACGCTAGTACTGTTAATTATTTATTATAATCATTAATTACATTAATTGCTATAATTACATTACTATAATTACACTACAGTATATTACTATATAACTCACGATGTCTCTGTATATTACCATATAACAATAAGGGTATAACTATAGAACTGTATATTATATAACCCACGATGTCTTTGTATATTACTATATAACAATAAGGGTATAACTATGGAACTATAGAACTGTAACTATTGATCTGTACATTACTATATATCTGACGTCTCTTTATTGATCTTTACTGTTGCACTCAATCTGTTCTTATTTCTATTTATATATTTA
>JAPTHA010000024.1:19808375-19821271 GCA_029814585.1 Gymnapogon annona
TGTGTGTGTCTTGTCTTATATGTGCTGCTGTAACCTGAAATTTCCCCGCAGGGGACTAATAAAGGGATCTAATCTAACCTAATCTAATCTTTGAGTTTAAAAAAATGTCTGTTGATTTTTTTTTTTTCAGGGGAGAGTGCGTACGCAGTCCCAGTCTCAGTTAATCTCAGTTAATTTTCAAGTCCAAGTAAATGAAAATGCATCAAATGATAAAACATTGCCAAGTCATTCTTCAGATATAGTGCTATTAATGTAATGGGGACAATACGGAATAAAAACTTCACAGTGAGACATCAAAATAGCTAATTGAACTCCAGCATCCTGCCTTAAATTGCACTGAATTTAGACATGTAGTTTTGGAGACAATCTAAATTATGTAACATTAAAATCTGGCTCTTATCAAGGTTGCTTTAATCTGTACTTTCCACCCATCAACTTCAAATACCTAACATACACTTGCTGTCAAATATATCCCAACCACTGAAATCATTAATAATCAACAGTTAACAAAAGTCTACAAAATAGTTTTTCCTAATAATTATTGTTTAGGCCAATGATTATTAGTAGTCCTATCACTGTGAAATGTAATAGGAAAACAATTAAAGGTTAGAGCTGTTCTGTATCCTAGACCATCAGAAATTAGTGACAAAAACAATAAAAACTCTCTATACCAAAGTCACATTACAAAGTAGTACCTGATTTGGGACTGCCTCTTGAAGTCCCAGGGACTGTTTCAATTCATTCCGAGTTTCTTCCGAGTTTGTTCTTCCAAGTCCTTCCTGTTTGTCAGTGCCAGGTGTGTGTCTGTTGCTGACTTTTGAATCCAGAGTGGCAACTTCTAGATCAGTGGCTCTCGGTGACAAATCCAAAAGAACGCATCCCTGGTCCAAGACAGACTTACTGTTTTTGCTAAGGTCTAGAGCTTGCGAGTCTGAAGAGTCAGTTGGACTTGGCATAGGACCATTAGACACAGGCTCTGAATGAAATGCGTCTGACATCTTTTCACAGGACATTTCCAAACCATCACTGTCATCCGATAGTGAGAATGTAAAGTTTGGGTCAAGATGAAAGAACCTGGCTGTGGACCGACTATAAAAGAGCCCTATCCACATGTGGATGATGAGCCGCACCTCTTCAGTAGTATCATACATGGAGAGATCCCATGGGCTATTGAAAATTCAAAATGCAAAAGAACGAGCTGATTATTTTGCATGCAAAGTAAAAGTACATTTATAATCACCATTGCCTGTCTTTGTGAGCTGGATAAAATATGAAAGCATAATTTTTCAAAGTGGCTATTGACACAGAACAATGGAACAAAATCTTGTTGCCACAATCAATCAAATAGCAAATACATCAAACTAAAGGGAGATTTAGCTAAATAGGAAATGCTTTGGACTGCAACTCTTCAGATTTTCAAATGGGTGTGTGGCACCAAGGTTACCGTTAGATAAATTTGCCTTTGATATAAATCAGCTACTGAGACAACGTTCACACTGCAGAATTTGATGCAATACAGTGAACCGACAGAACGGAGAAGTAACACGGCCACATCTAACATGCAGATACACCCATCTTCTCCAGCCTCAAAATCTGATTGCACAGAGCAAAGAACACAATACCACATAAAAATAAAATATAGAGCATTTAGGACAATAATTACTACTTTAACCTACATACACTATCACTTATTGGTCATTTCTTTTCAACTTACTGCAACTGTGCTGTAGTGGCAAAATACACAGAATGCATTGAAGTATATGCCACGGTATTATCACAGTGTTGTAGAAACAAGAAGCTAATGAGTTAATTAACAAGAGGCTAATGAGTTCAATGGCAATAGACAGATTTTCAGGCCAAACTACTGTGGCAATATCATCTGTCACAATTTTTTTTACATTTCTGGTGAAAATGATGTGCACATAAGTAACGCACAACACATAACTTACCCGTGTAAGGCTCTGTTGACAGATTTTTCCAGTGAGTCAACTGTAAATCTGCTGTCTGGATTAAAGTCATAGTTTTCTTCCCATTTCCTTGTGACTTGGACAGTTCTATTCTTGTTAACAAAGGTGCGCGAGTGTCGCAACTTTCTCCTGCGTTTGCATTTTTTCAGCCACCTTGGCGTCCTTTGGTTGAGTTCGACTTTTTCTTTCAGATCAACAGAGGGTTGTAGTGTTTGTGTTCCATTACCATACTGCTGGGGATGGACCAGAAGTCTGGTGGAACCACTTAAAGGTGATACTTGGGAAGGTGCACCTGGCAAAACCAACAGTAAAGAGGAAGATGGGGGCAATGAGTAAGCATGTTCTATAGATACCAGATCAACCAATTCCCTGCTGCCCAAAACGAGGCTTGGGGAAGGAGGCTCAACAGACTGAATGGGTCTAGCAGTAGGCTGCCTAAGTAAAGCATGAAGAAATGACTCTGCTTCAGCACTGGTAACACCTTTTGTAAGGTTACAATTCTTCAAACGTGACTCAGGTTCTGTTGCAAGTGTTTGGGCTGCTTGTGGTGGAACTTGGTCTGTATTGGCACTAAGTGCCAAGTCAGCAAGCAAGTTCAAAGCATCTGTAGGTGAACAAGTGGCTCGCATTCTTTTCTTAACAGTCTTCCTGACTGAAATATCCCTATTGCACTCTTTGTATTTGAGTTTTTCAGTGTCAAAAGAAGCTGGAGTTTGAAAATGCAACCACCCTGTGAAGACAAAAGAGAAAAAGAGAAACTGCATGAAAACATAAAGTAGCACATTGAAAGCATTTGAAAAATGTACAAAACTATGGACTTTTCCCCAACATACAAACTAGCAAAGAGGCTGAAGAAAGGAGCTGGTTTATCAAGCCAAACACTACCTTTGATTGCATATATGCAGGAAGAGCAAGAGAGAGAAGTGCAAAAGCAAGATAAGGAGGAGCAAGGATTAAGCAAAGTGAAGATAGCATGCTGTAGCATGCCGAGTATGTTTGCTTAAGTGTCAAAAGTAGTGTATCTGATGTGCAACTTGTGAAATTTTCAGTGCGTAAACATAAACGTAAACAATTGACAGCCAACAACAAAAATGATTCAAATATGACTTACATTTGCTTCTAATGTGTTCAGTGGGAACACTTTGATGTTTTTTCAGCATTTTAATTCTACTTCTTGGGAAATTGGAGGGGGATCGTGGTAAAATTCTTGGTTGTTTGTGTTCAGTGCTTTGTTCAGGAATTTCTGGAGAGTCTTTCCTGTGTTGAACTTTGTAACATACAGCTTTCTGCAAGTTATCTGGTGTCTCTTTAGGAGTAAGGCCCAGGGCCTGCGCAAAAAGGTCTACTGACAGCACCTTTGAGACTTCCTGCACACGTGCATTAGTCTCCTGGACACATGTAACTGCACTGTTATGCTTCAGCATCTCAGCATCCAAGTCACTTCTTTTTCTTTTTGGACAAACTCCAGAGTCAGCAGCAGCTTCTGTATAGGATGTCTCTGACCTGACGTGATCTCCTTTTCTTTTACTACTGAAAAGAACCGATTTCAGCTTTGTCAGCATAGTTCCCTCTTTTGATGCACACTTCATCGAGGACAGGGTATCCAAAAGCTTTTCTTCTACTGCTTCTTTAGTCTTACCCTGTGGCATCTCAGAAACATCATTAGATTCATGCTCCATTTCAACTGCGCTTCCAATATGCACAGGGGCGTCGACCAACATTTTTTCAGGGCACTGTTCAGCTGTTAAAGACAAAAGCTTCCTCTTCAACGATTTCATCTCACCAGAGAAAGCTAAAGTGCCATGAGGAACCAAGATGTTTCCACATTCACTTATAACTGGTTTCAAGTCCCACCGCTCAGTTTTCTTTCTTAGTGAGTAAGCTTCTAGTTCCTTTAAAATTGTGTTTTCCAACATATCCTTTGGAGTGTCTGGATGTTTCTCTTCTCCTGCTTCTGTGTTTGATGGTAGTGTCACAAATTTACATTTAGTCCTTTGGGCATACTCCGTGTAATCCTTCACTGGTACCACTTCAGATGACAGTAATCTAGACCTCTCCATACAATGTTTAGATCCCTTTTTCTGAACTCTGTGATGTCCTTTCCACCGTCTTCCCCAATGTGATTTAGTAGTATTTTTGGCTCTTGCACACTCCAAAGTCTGTTTGGTTTTGACAACCTCACCATTTAATGAGTTCGGACATACCATTTGTAATTTTTCTGTGGATGAAACAGAAAGCTGACTGTCATTAAGACTTGTAGCTGATGCCGTACTGATAACAGCCAGATCCTTTTCACTAACAGTTTGTGCTTCTGAAGTGATGCTCACAACCAACTCTGCTGCAGTGTGATCAGATATAGGAGGAATCAAGACATTTCTTAACCCTAGTTTTTCTGTAACTGTTGAGATTGTTATGCCCTCTCCATCCTGGAAGCCATCTGGCACAGTGTTTTGGGGGGCAGCTGTTACAAGCTGTTTTTCCATATTTGTTGTACAACTCTTCAAAGATGTCGCAGCTACTGCTGCAGATGCAGCAGCATCTCCAAGAGATGACTCAACTTCTAGAAGAGATGTTTGAACCTCTGCAAGAGACGTCTGAACCTCTGCAAGAAATGTATTGGGATCTGCTTCAGGGGACTTGGCATATGCAGGAGAAGTCTCAATATTTGGAGAAGATTGCTGGTCTACTTGTTCTTCTGATGATGTGTTGTTAAAACTTGTGGGTGCCTCGTCAGGAGATGACAAACAGATGTAGACATCATCGTCAAGATCTTCTCTTCGATCCTCTTGTCCTGCTGCCAGAATTTCTGAGGCTGTCAAAACTGGCACTTGAAAGGAGACTGGTTTGCTCAAGTATGACTTAAAGCTCTGCCATGACTCATCAGTCCACTCAGGGGATGCATAAAGGTGTCTGTGGTCATGAGGAACATCATACTGGTCTGGAAAGAGACTGACTTGAGAGAGACTGATGGGGTTCAGTGCATGCACAGGATCTATCAGTGCCGCATAACTTTGCATATGTTGGACAATTATTTTGTTACGTTCTTCACTTGGGTTGAGATGCTTTTTCTGAACTTCACCCTCTGCATAAGCCAGCAGTGGAAGTGCCCATTCAACATCAGATGGAATGGCAAGCTTTTTCAGTTCAAGTTTTGTAGCTGTGAATGACAAACAAAACTAGTTTAAATTCAGTTGCTTGGCTGATGCCATTCATTTGCATAAATGCAAAATATATGAACTTAGACTTAGACTTACTTTATTGTCATTACACTGACACACACAATGAATCTGGTAACGAAATGTCATGAAAAATGAAATGAAAATTACCTCTCTGTATGACTTGAGAATCTGGAAACACAAACATGCCCTGCAGACCATTTTTTAAGTTCGACCCAGTTTCTGACGAATAAAATTTATGCAGGAGCTTAATCAGTGTTTTACATGTTTGCCACAAATGCAATTATTCTAGCATTTTTATCTTACCATTTTCATCCATGAGGAAATTGGAAGAGTGCAACAGTATAAGAAAACCACAATCCTCCAGTGGTACACTGAAAGCCTGTGCAAAGATCAGCAGATTTGTAGATACTCAATATAAATCTTTGCAATCCACTTCGAAACAATTTATTACAATAATGCATAAATAACAGTTGCAGTTCTCTTGAAACAAGTCGTTTTTTGGCAGTAACAGATTACAGTGGCCATTTTCATAGATACAATATACAAGATATACAATCATTAAATGGTTAGCAGTAAGCAGAAACTCACAAGGTCTTTGTCTCTCATCTCCTGCAAAAGTTGAGAAAAGGAGCCGTTTTCTTCAACCACAGAAGCAGTTAATTCACACAGACTGCAGTACAAATCATCTCGAAAGACTAAACAAAAGACAAAAAAAGAGACAGCAAGTTCAGTAATGATTACATTTTTGTTGAATTATGCAAAACGTTCCTAGCTTATACTTTAAAACACTATACAGCTTCTCACATCTTAAACAACACTCTTAAATCCCTTCTGATGAGTCCACTATTCTTGTTCATCTCAAATCTTGTGTTATGCTCAATGTTTGTTTTGAGGTACCAGCAATCTACATCTTTGCAACCACAATCTAACCTTGAACTGGACAAAATTAGGATAGCATGAAAAAAATAAAGCAATAGTTAGTTTTGAATGTATTTTGAATGCATTTCATTGCAGACAGTACCAATACAACATATTCAAACATGTTTTGGTTACGTTTTTCTGAAGCATCTTAAATCACAAAACGTAAAGACAAAAACTTTTGTGTTGCACACTTTTTACAGATTTGTAGGGAGAGTGAAAGACAACTACATGACAAATTTCAACACTTATGACAGTGACCTCTTCAGTTCCAACCATTCTTATGCACAACTTGCACCTTGTTGCTCCATTGTTATTTATTGTTATTTACTGTTATTTTACCAATTTATCTGTTTATATGTATATAGTATGTTTATCTCTCTTTTTTGTTTGCTGCTCCATATGCCCTAAATTGCCCTTCAGGATAAATAAAGTCTTTTGAATTGAATTGAATTAAATATTTATAAGGGCTTAACAAATGGCAGTGCAATGGACATAACTATGTAGCAACGGGACTGTAGAAAACTTCTTAATTCAGTGACAAAGAGGTCACTTCACATGTCTACATTTAGTAATGTTAATAGGAAGAGATCGACTGAAAAAACATCTTATAAAGATGCAGCACATCTGAAACACACCTTCTCCAGAGAAAGATGTTTCAAAGGTAGCTCTTGGCAACATCCATCTCAGATCCAACATGGCAATGGCCCGCTCAACTTTAATGACCGGTGGCCTTACACAGAAAAATATGACAGAAGTGAGAATGGATCTTAAATTGTAAACATTCAAAATCACTTTTCACTGTGGACTTTTTACTTACAGTTTTGCACGGACCAAGGACCCTGCTGTTGATTGTAGCCCAACACTGTGAAATTGGGTGCCTAATTGAAGTTGGCCTGTCCATGCTGAATAGGGAAAATCTAAACATATTAAATGCAACATTTTATTAAAACAAACTGTATTTACATAAAACATCTGTCATTCATTCATGTAAAGACAATTCAAGGGTAAAAAAATATGAGTTTCACAATTTCAAATTAGTTTCTCTCTTCTAGTGTTGTAACTGTAAATGTATATTCTGTGTGTTGCCATTTGAAAGCAGATGTACACAAGGTTATACAAAACTGGATACTTACCCAGATTTTTCTTCTCGCTGAAAATAAAAGTTGGAAAAAATATAACTACATTGTTGATCATTTGATGAAAGAAATTTAGTCAAATACACAGTGTGGGAAACTGCTGTTGCAGTACCTTTTCTCCTTGGCCATTTCAGTAGTTGCTTTAGTGTCTGCATATGAAAATGCTACAACTGCAGATGGACAGAGAAGGCTGGGCGCTTCAGCAGTTTTACAGCTTCCACTGTCTAGTAGCTCATAGATGTAATACTGCAAGATCAAAACAAGAAACATGTGAGCAGTTTCATATGTTAACATGCAATCATGCATAATGTATGACAACATTTATCTGCTGAAACAGAAGAGAAAAACACATATGCAGCTATAACAGGAGCATCTCGACTTAAGCAACTAAATGTAACATTTCAATAACTATGGTATGTTAGAAAGTGAATTTGTATTTACTGTAAGTGAAGTACAAGCAGTATAAAATATGCACTGAGCTGCATTTATCACAACAAGCAAATCATTTAAATTAAGTTATCTATAACATTTCTAGTTAAAACAAAAATACGTATTACTCGCTTAAATGCACATGGATAAATCCACTCTTAGTTGTGGGAACATTTTGAAATGAGAAGTTGAATTACACCAAGATATTAAAAATATCCTGAATTATTATTATTCTGCCAAATGTATCTCAAAAGACTTTTCCCTTATTGGAACAAAATATTTTGACATGTTCTACAATAAAGTACTTTTCATTTTTAATTTTAACAGCATATTATATTTTGTAGATAGTGTTTCTACCATGTGAAACAAATCTATTTCAGGGTTGATCTGTTGTTTTAGACATACGCAATACATGTTGTAAACACACAGTACATAGTCTTTATAAAACTATGTGAGTAGAATCAATTTTTATTAAACTATATGGTGGGGGCTGAAAAAGGAAATAGTTAATGCCATTAGCTTGATCTACACACTGGGTACACAAATAATAATGCCCTTGAGGTAATTTGCAGTTGACATCTGACACATTAAGCACTCGTCTTACTTATCCTTATTCCTCTGAGTAAAAGATCCATTTAAATGCTTACATGTTGGCATGCTTGAATAAAGTGTAAAGTGAAAGTGAAAAGAAATTATTATGATTTCCCCAAAACACTGGTCCAATCAACTAGCTGTTTTGCCTTGTGTGTTCCTGTCTTGAACTCCATACCCAGCCATACAGCAGGCATTTGTGTATGTGCAACAGTAACTGTACTTGAACCAACTGTCCAAAATGCAGTCAGAAACCTGACAGCATTTTGGACAGCATAATGTGAATGCAATCAGTCTCTCCCAAGTTTAAAATGGGGAATTTATTGAGATGATTCTTACTACAGAGAGGAAGTGGAGCTCAATTTAAAAAACCTGCAATTCCGGAGAAACGTCACCCTAACTGTCACTTCAACCCTGACCGTAACCCTAACTGTGACTATAATTAGAGGTTACAAGGTGATGTGGTCAGAAGTTGAGGTGTGGAACTTTATCCTCCAGGTTTTGCAGCTGCACCCTCTTGAATCTGTTGGTCCGATCAACTTGCCATTTTGCCAGTGTGTTCCCATAGATGTATACACTAGAATCTAGATGTTGCATTCAGCCTCTTAGCATGTATCAATGGAGCCGCCATCTTGGTTATGGGGCAGAGCTCCTTTTGAATTAGTGAACATCAAAGCCACGGCCAATCTGTATTTAGAATTAAATCACCATAGATGTGCAAAAACAAGAAGCATTCTTTTATGTCTTTGTTACAAAGGTCAGATCGGTTTTTGTGACCGATGTGCAAGTAAGATGATAGAGAAAAGCTGTTTTTGTCAATATGGCCAACTTTGTCAAAACTGTAAGGCACATATTGTCAATTCTTCCATTCAAAATAAATTACATGCCAACCACATGCCGAAAATAGGACAGTGATGTTAGCTACTTTCAAAGGATCCTGACCATCCATCAGTCATCAAAACCCCCCTAACGCCACTGTCATACAAGCCCCTAAAATGACAGGTGAGCCTGGTTACGCCTACAAAAAATTCAATTAAATAACCAGCTCATATAACTTTGGAAAACAAACTATACAGTAGAGTACAGATTTATAGAGAATGATGGACAAATGAACTACACACATTTTCCAGACAAGGAAAGCATAAAAAAAACATTTCTATCAAAGATGGAGAAGAACTGTAGACAGCGCAGATCCATATGCACAGGCATCTTGTACAGATTTATAGAGAACTATAGACTTTCGAACACATTATAGTACTGAAACTGCACTAGTTAAAGTTACTAGTTGTTATTAGCTGCTGATGATGGAATGGTCTCAATCCTGGTTCTGTTGGACCTGAGTACAGCTTTTGATACAATCAGCCACAGTATCTTACTGCAGAGACTGGAATTGGACACAGGCATTAGAGGAGCAGCCCTCTGCTGGTTTAAATCCTACTTATAATAGGTACCAGTTTGTCAATGTTAACCAACAATCATCACCGTATTCTATAGTTAGTTATGGTGTGCCTCAAGGGTCGGTCCTTGGTCCCATCTTGTTGTTTAAGCAACATTAGAAAACATGGAATTAATTTCCATTGTTATGCAGACGACACACAACTGTATCTACCGATTAAACCTGATGTGGTGAGGCAAGTGGATAAACTTATTGCTTGTGTTCAAGACATAAAGACCTGGATGGGTGCCAATTACCTCCTACTCAACTCCAAAAAAACAGAAGTCATCATAATAGGCCCCAAAAATGTGAGAAACTCCCTAGCTGACCAGATAGTCACCCTGAACAGTATGAGTTTAGCTCCCAGCACCACAGTGAAAAATCTAGGAGTTCTCTTTGACCCAGATCTATCTTTTAAAGCACATATTAATCAAGCCTGTAGAACTGCCTACCTCCATCTTCGCAACTTAGCTAAAATTAAAAATATTGTCTCAAAATGATGCAGAAAAATTAATTGATGCGTTTGTTACATCTAGATTAGATTATTGCAACTCCCTGCTCACAGCATGTCCTAAAAGTAGTCTAAAAAGTTTTCAGTTGGTTCAGAATGCAGCTGCAAGATTATTGACAGGAACTAATAGAAGACAGCACATTACCCCTGTGCTACAAACCTTTCACTGGCTTCCAGTCGAGTTTAGGATTAGATTTAAAATCCTCCTCCTGACTTATAAAACCATTAATGGTATGGGTCCCTCTTATCTCAGAGATGTTCTGGTCCATACCACCCCAGTAGAATCCTTCGCTCTCAGAATGCAGGTCCACTTGTAGTTCCCAGGGTCTCTAAAAGTACAGTAGGAGCTAGAGCCTTTAGTTACCAAGCCCCGTCTTATGGAATCAGCTTCCAGCTCATATTAAAGAGTCCGACACAGTCTGTACATTTAAGAGTAGACTGAAAACATTCCTATTTGAAATAGCTTATGGTCAGGTTAGTTCAAAACAGACTGAGCTCACAGTTCAGTCTAAGCTGTCCTAGGAGTTAGAACGCTGGGGAAAGTACAGGTACTGAGTCCCATCACCTGTCCCTAATGCTACGGTTGTCTGTACCTATAGTGTCCAGTGTCTACGTTACCCATAGTCTGTTCATCACTATTCACCCGGTGTCCCTGTCCCCACTCCAGGGGGCGCAATGATGACTGGGCCTGCGATGGACCCCCCCCACCCACCCATACCAGTCTCATCTGACCAGATGGACCCCCTCACATGCCCCCGCCCCATTGCGTCATTACAGACTGGAACTGTAAATGGACTAGTCTACTAGTGTTACTACATCTATAGACTGTCTGTATATATATAGTAGTGTTCATACATCTATAGCCTGTGTGTATATAGACTAGTCTTAATGCATCTATAGCCTGTCCGTCCATGGGAGTGGATCTCTCCTTCACTGTGGTTCTCCCCAAGGTTTCACTTTTCCCACTGGTTTTTTTTTAGTTTTTCCTTGCCGAGAAGGAGTCTCTAAGGACAGGGGATGCCCAGGACATTAATCCATTTTTTGGCTGTTGTTTATTCATTGGACAGTTCATTCATATTTAAAAAAAAACAAACTCTGTTGAAGCCCTTTGAGACATCCAGTTGTGATACAGGGCCCTACAAATAAAAGTGAATTGAATTCAGCTACATTTATACTGTGGGGATTTTGCATTATGTTCTGAATTGGAGCAGGCAATTTCCATCTCCTGTTTGTGTTTCTGTTGGTTAAATTCCCTGTGTCCTGGAGGTTTCCTTTTCTCCTACGGTGCTGACAGTGACTGACCACGCCTGTTGCTGATTTGGCAATCAGATCCTCTTTTAAGAGAGCCGCAGCCACTAAATTCAGTGCCAAAAGGTTGTCGTACGTTCAAGTTGTAACAGTGCCTGGCTCCCTTCTGATGTTTTGTGAACTTAGGAGTTTTCCATGCTTGACTTGATTGCTCATGACTAACACCCAGTGTGTGGTTTTTTTGTGTTTTCCAGTGCCTCCACATTGAAGCTCCAGACTGCCAGCACTGGACCCTGGATATTTTCATTTTTGCGGCTTCTGGTTGTATATTTTGGAATAAATCCACTCTCTCTATTACTAGGCTCTCTGCATTTGGATCTTTCTTACGGCTTATCGCTACATATACACTACAAGAAGATATTCCCGACCCGCAACGGCACTAACAGAGACAGCAGACAAGTGTAAAGAAGTTCTAAAGAGAAAGGACGAATGGGAAGAGCAGAAGAACAGCAGTCCGACTGGAGGTGCGAAAAGAAAATGAGGCTGAAACCAAAAGGTCACTGTTGTCTGCAGATTGTAAAGGACCCTTTGCAACACTGGTGTATTGACTGATGGAAAATGGACCACAGTGCTCATAAATATATTGCGCCCTGTGCATGAACAATAGATAGTGTATATCCTTTAATTAAAAGTCAGTCATCAGCCAGTGGAGCTCATAGCCAACCCAGAGGACAATATTAATTATTCATTACTGAGAAATGCACAACTGATCAATTTTACATTACTTGTCCATGGGAAACCCTTAAAGGAGTATGTTACTATTTCTGAAACCTGAATTTAAGCACATGCACAAGGAATTCAGCTGGAGATAACACAAGCAGCTTTATGTGAAATTACTTCAAATGAGTAATCACATAAACTTGGGTTTTCCTTTTGTGTATATGTAAGAAACACATATTTTCAAGGCTGCCTTAGATGTACTTTAACCGAGAAAAGTCTGAATCAAACAAAAAACAAATTTTCAAAAGAACTGATGATTAATCATAGAATTTATTTGTAAGGAATAAATATCCAATCTTGATTATTTCATTCTCTCTAAAGATCTGAAATCAGTGCTTATTTTGACTTAATACAAGCCAAATTTTTACGATTTCTTTGTTTAAAGTATGAATACCTTTCAGAGCCTTTTGCATTTTACATCGTCCAGTTTATGATGTGAAAATCATTCATATTTATTGGTGAATTAATCATTAAGGACAGAAAGATTACAGCTGAACTGTTGAAATTGAACTGTCATCTGCTCATATCTAACACAATAAACCCTGACTTGTATACTGCACTTTGTACAATGGCTGCAGTATTAAGCATAGAACAAACACACACACACTTGCATACACATACATGCATGCACACACACACACACACACACACACACACACACACACACACACACACACACACACACACACACACACACAC
>JAPTHA010000024.1:19837016-19847223 GCA_029814585.1 Gymnapogon annona
ACTGAAATCCTGCACAACATGGACAACAAAGACAAAGACAGTATACATGATTGAAGTCCCAGAGATGACAACGATAACGAGGGGCTGAATGCGACCTTCGGAGAGAAAAACGGCAGTGAAAAGATCCACAGCCACCATTAGCATAATGCTCACAGCTGCTAACAGTTGAAACATAAAGGTCTTTAAACAGAAAACACAATCCACATCCGAAGATCACACACTCACACGCCAATCCAGCCCCCGTCCCCCTCCTCCTTCTTCAGACGCTGTCACCAGTGGAAAAAGCAACCAAAAAATAAAATTTTCATGTCCCGTGGAGTCCGAGACAGAAGGCCATACAGCTAGCTTGCTAGCACACCCGATGCTGATTCCAAAAGCTGTTTAAAAATGACTCCTTTGTGCCATCTGGTTGTAAACTACAGTATAGGCTGAACTGTAGGTTTTGGTGAACTGAATTGTTGGTAGGTTCCAACCTTCTTTACACCAACATTCTGCACCTGCTGTAAGTTAACTCCACACAAGGAGAAAGGAAGTTATAGTGAAATGCAGATACATTTGAAAGAAACTGTCACAGTCTGCCCATGCTGTGGCTTAGACTGCTCCCTCTCCCTCAAGGGATGACTTGATTACTATTTATTTTCATCTGTCCTGTGGTATGCAGCTGATCCATGTTGGCAATCAAGCCCTCTATATGAGCCCAGGTAATGAGCGTGGTAATGTCACAGAGCGCAGGTAAATGGATTGTATTTCTATAGCGTTTTTCTACACATTCAAGGCACTCAAAGCACTCACATTCACACACCAGGGAGCAATTTAGGGTTCAGTGTCTGGCTCAAGGACACTTTGACATGTGTCGACCTGTCAGGATTCGAACCACCAACCCTTGGGCCATTGGACGACCTGCTCTACCAACTGAGCCCCTGTTGTTCTTCCCGTTTCATACGATTTTGACCCTGTACCAGACTCTGGTTTCTTTTGTGTCATTTTTTGTCTTTTTGCCCATGTTTTGTGATTTTGTTTGATAAGTGTTCTGTGTCCCCCTTCAACACTGTGCAGTGGAGTTTGTCTCCACCCTTAACAGAAACAAAAGCTAGAGAAGACCAGCCTAAGTGTTGTTTTACCCCCTTGTGGATGTCAGTTTCTTATTTTACGATTTAATGTCTGTCATTTAATTAATTGATGCGAAGTACAAGAATGTGGTCTAATGTGTATTTTGTTTACTTTTGTGGGCAGTTATCACAAGTGTAAGCCAAAAGAATAATAAACCCTATTTTGTGCCTAAGCTACTCCTTGAGGGTGCTACAGAGCCTGGCTGTCAGAAAAATCAAGGCAGCAGTCATAGGATCACATTAATGTAACCAATCTAGCTTCAGAGTGGGGTAAGGACCACCTGCTTAATTTGCAAACATACCCTTCAACTGACAGCTTGGAGATAGAAACACATAAATAAACAAATGTGGAAATATCTAAGTGAAGTAAAACATTATTCTGGAGACGAAGTAATATATATAGGTGGCAAAACAAGAGGGACGTGTTAACTGCTTTACTGGTAATAAGTAAATAAATATATACATTTAAAATGCATCCATAATTGAGGAAATAGCTAAATAAATCATTACAAATCTATGGTAATAACAGCATGACATGTTAATTATTCATTTATTCATTTGTGTATTTCTTTACTTATTCAAGAATTTCTAAAATTATTTGTTAATGTATTTCTACATTGACTGATTTGTAATTATGTCACACACACAACACCCATAGCTACTTAGTTGCTACTGTTTGCATGAATATATTCCATCCTGTTCGTTTCTTCTGATTCGGACGAGCCGCCATTATGACAGATATGTAATACGCATGCGTAGATGAGACCTGGAAACATGTCCAACCATGTCGCCTACGTATCCCAGAACTCCACGCGACAGTGATTGTGGATAGAACGCGAGCTCCCAGTGAACTGCAGTGAGGCGGCTGTTTTGTGCGTTTTGGTGAAAATGCAGCCCTTTCAAGCATCATACCCCTGGTTTAACATGAATGATACGTCTGGCTGAAACCACGAGAGCTGCAGAGAAAAAAAAGGGGTAACATGAAATGGAGATCACTCGGGCCAGACCATCATTATATGGAGACATCGGTAAGTAGCTTACACTAACACTGACCAACAGTAACAGCAACACGAGAGTTAGTTAAATACAGCCGGGACGAGATAGAACTTGTATTGATCAGTTTTGATGAAGCTTATTTGTCGCGACTCGCTTTCGTTTTGCTCTAACCGGCTGAAAACAGGTTGTCATTATAGGAGTGCTTTCTTAAAATGGCTTACGCTCATTTGTGCAAAGAATCAAGCTTTAAGCTCGTTAGTCCAGTTGGCACCTGTCGTTGTATGCATGATAATGAGAAACTGAACTTAACATTTGTCTGTTCCAATTCAAATGAACGCAATTCGAATTATGAAAAACAGAGCAGACTGGTATTTACCAGTACATGTAATACAACACACTATTATGCAGGTGTTTCACTAATATGGAGCTTGTAAATATAAACAATTTATTCATTGGAAAACGTATTTATTCCAGTATCACACATGACAATGAAATTAGCAAGTTATATGTTAAGGTTCTCATTTTAATCATAACAACCAGTTTGTTTTTCCATCTACCCTTGTTGCCCATAAATACTTTTAACTAGTTAAGGGGAAAATGCATACATGGTTAGAGTTTGGGGCCAGCCACTTAAAGTTGACCTTATACAGAAATAACTGAATGTTTAAAAACCCTGTAATTCCTTACAAAGGTAGATGGCACAAACAAGACTTTGTAAGTGTGGTCTTGTGTCTCATTTTTTGTTTGCCAATGCAAAATTATAATTGCTTTACGCCAACTCAGCGACTGATTGTGTTGTGCTTTAAGTTGTGTCCAGACTAGTACTAGATGCTTCCATGACATTCTTAGACTTAGACTTCCTTTAATTGTCATTGCACAGACACATACAATCTGGCAATGAAATGTCACAGGTTGGCAACTGCTAACACAACAGAAATATGGAGAATACAAAAGTGCAAAATTGCTGAGGTAAATCCAAAGCCAAGAGTGGCTGCAGTGTGAATAGATGACAACACACACAGTCAATAATGTGGGTGCCTTTATTCTGCATTGATTTAGCAGAGTGAATTTGAAGCATATGATCTGATATTTATAACTTTAATGAATGAAGTTTCTACAGCCACAGAAGTGTTGAACTTTTTCATTCATCTTTTACCGTAGAGCCAATCAGTATCCTTGTTACATCACGTCTAGACTGTTAAACCTGTCACCCTGCCCCAACAGTCCTGCGTTAATTGCACATGCCATGTGCCTGTCCGGTTAACACGAAAAGTTTAGGGTACCAGTTTGTAGATCTTTCAAGGATTTTAAGTGTTTTGCATCCATACACGTATTGTTTGAAGAAATAGCTATTTCCAGGTGGAAGTGCCAAAACTTGGTTAAATGATAAAAACCTATATGTAGAGTTATAAACCAACACAGTGCCACAAGATATACTAAAATCAGAGGAATAGAATGAGCACGTGCATGAGGTCCTTCTTCACTGCATAGAGTACAAACATAAGCACAAGAAGAAGACGATGGCAGATTTTGTTGTTGTAGTGCAAATAAACTTAGGGCTTGCAGTACAAACACAGCTCTGTAATTTGCCATAGTAGTTGTTGTTGTTGTTACCGGTTGTTCTGTCTGAGGTTTTCTTCTTCTGGTCATGTTGTCACGGTGTCATTGTTTCCAAAAAGTGGTGTTTTGCGTACCCAAACAGCAACATGGTCACAGTCACGTCACAGTCGCGCCGTGGCAGGTAGCCTTGTACAGCAGCTCCTAACTTTTTTCCTACTTTTAAGTTTTTCTGCCTTGACTCTTGTGGTCGTGTTAATTGGACTCTTGTTCAACGTGGACATGTGCCATTTTTGAAGTTTTGTGAGGCTAGCAGCTTCATTGCTACTCTCATGGATCCCCTCAACACCAATGTGGGATCGTGAGCCAGTCTATGTCTACAGTTGGGATGAGCAACAGCAGGTACTCCCAGAGAGCGACCTGTGTGACTATGGTATTGGTGCAGCGGGTTGCAGAGCTGGCGTCGTGTCCCAGGATGTGGAGGGGACAGTACAAACGGGGTTTCCATCGATTTGGGTGTGTAATGGTTGATCTACCAACCGATATACAAACGTGATGGAGACCTAACGGCTACTGCTGACCTGACTTGCGGCAGGTGTACAAGCTGAGCAGCTCCGGACTCTCGTTTTTTTGGTTGGTTTTCTACTGGTGAGAGTGGACCAAAGTGCGGGGGAGAGTGGCGTAGGAGAGGGAGGGGGGTACTGGCAATGCATCTGTATGAGTTGGAGTTTGTGATCTGTTTGTTGCGGTTATAAACGTACGTTTGAACTGTTAGCGGTTAGCAGCTGAAGCCCTACGCTACGGTGGCCTTCCATCTCTCAGCTCCGCATGATGCATCACAGCCCCTCGTTATCATCTCTGGGACTTCAATCATGTATATTGTCTATGTTGTCTATGTTGTACTAGAATTTAATTGTTGTATATCTGTTCTACTCTGTTTTTTCTACTCTTTCTATTCTGCTCCTCTGTCTGGAATTTCCCCTATTGGGACAATTAAAGGTATATCTATCTATCAAATTAAATGTATTATTATTATTATCTATCTAATTCTATGGTCAGTGTTGTGAGTTTTTTCTGCCCTCGGATCCATTTTCCAAAAATACTATTTCAGGGCACCAACAAGACCGGTGCCATGTGGACAAAAGGTCAAAACAATATAAAATTTTTGCTGACTGACATCATTTCATTGTCACGTGTAAGGGGCGTATACGCTAGCGTCACCTAATAAATTCATGTAATTGAATTGAACACAGTGCCAATGTGATTGGCACTGTGTTGATAAAATGTTGTTACTCCTTATTGCTAACTTTTGATTGGGACAATAGACAAATTGATATTTCATGCCACAGTACTGTGACAGTAGCCATAGCCTTCTATAGAATTTAATTAATGGAGCAGTAAAACATGCAGGCCATCCAAACAAAAAACTTAAAATAAAAAATCTCTGAACTGTGGCTGCTGTATAAATTGAGATTTACATGTTACATTGAAAACAGGATATTGTTTATTTATTCATTTATTTATTATCATTTCATCTCATTCAGTTCATCTTTGTTTTCCAAACTAACACAGCACAGCCAATACATTCGGAGAATTTTAGGAGAATAAATTGTTTACCTTTTAGTACCGTTGCCAGTTATTTAACACTTAAAGGATGTTTCAGGTGTATTTTTGTTCCATTGTTTGTGCAAATGAGTCTTAAGGTGTGCAGCTGTACAAGTTTTGTGTTGTTTATATCTTTATGCACAGTGTAAAGATGCTCCACTTATTCTCTTTTGGGGAAAAATAGGCACTGCATCTGGCCAGTCCACAACATGGACCCAGTTCTTCCACACCCTGGTCTCTGTAATGTGTGCAGAATCAATGCACATCACAAGCATTACCCCTAGATCAAGGCAGACAGTGGCTTCGGTAATGCTGTAGCCGTAGCCTAGGACTTGATAAAGGTAACTTGAATATGCCTTTATTAGTCCCCAGAGGGGGAATTTCACAACAGAAATGAATACAAAAAGTAGAAAAAGAACAGAGCAGAACAGATACACAACAAACTGAAATCTTGCACAACATGGACAACAAATACAAAGACAGTACACATGATTGAAGTCCCAGAGATGATAACTATAACGAGGGGCTGAATGCGTCCTTCGGAGATAAAACGGCAGTGAAAAGATTTTGTGAACGTAGCACAAGAAGCAGCCACTGCCTCACAAAAAAACTTCAAAAATGATACATGTCCATGTTGTACAGGAGTCCAATTAACACGACCACAAGAGTCGGGCAGAAAACTTAAAAGTAGGAAAAAGTTACAGAGCTGCTGTAACAGGCAGCCACTAGGAGGGCGCCATCTTTGAATATTAAACTAATTAAACAATAAACGAATAACTATAACTAATAAAGTAATTAGTATAAACTTCCACATTTCCCTAACTTGCTCCCTTAACTAACCCCCTAACTTTCAGTTGTACTACAATGCTGTACAACTAAATTTGTGGCCCAGATGTTTGATACAGGCCCCCGTCCTTCATGGGTCAATATTGAAAGGATAGAGATGGAAGAAGAGATACCAATGAATGATGATTTCTTTCGGCTATGTATGGTCAGTCACAATCGCTACAGTTAATCCAATTTGCTTATTTGATTTGGCAGAAGTTTTTACGCCGGATGCCCTTCCTGACACAACCCACTGGACGCTCTTACCAGGGATCGAAACCGGTATCCCCTATGCACCAGCCCAGTGCCTTACCAACTGGCAACCCACTAATCATCCATTCAATCCAAGTCTGGCACAAACTTTGGGATTTGTTTAAGGTAGAAGGGTTTCCCTCCTAGAAATCCACTAACAATGATCCTTCAGAGTGGTAACTAGATCCAACTACAATAACTTTTTCAGGAGAAAGGCATTTGTCGTAAAGAACACTGTTGCAAGGATGGAGAATTGATGTCTGTCCCAACAGTTAAAATCAAGGTTTGGGCTGACTAACAAGACTTCTTCAGTTATCTCCAACTACGTGATGTTATCAGGATTCAGCAAAGGGGAAATTGGTATCTACCTCCCATTTCTCCAGTTGAACATCAGTGCCATACTGACCAACCGTTATTTAGAACAATTTCAAGGATACATACCACCCTTATGTCGACTATAGTGATACCAGATAGAGACAGAAAGGGCTAAATGGGAAGGAGATCTAGGAATCACCATTGAGGAACAGTTATGGAGGAAGCTGTGTTGAGATGGAGTCACCTCTACTTTAAATGCTAAGTTAGACTGATCCTTCTCAACTTCCCCCATCAGTTGTATATTACTCCATTAAAAATACATAAATATAACTGTAATGTATCACCTTTGTGTTTTACATGAGGTCCGGAAGAAGGAACTTTCATTCACTCTACCTGGCAGTATTGCAGGGGTTTTGGCAGGGAAACTTTCTTAAATATCCCTGGGATCACATTTCCACTGGACCCTGGAGCCTGACTACTACGGAATCTAATTTTACTCAAAACTATCCAAGTGGGCTAAGAAACTGACAGAAATCCTGCTGACACTTCCCAAGAAATGTATTGCCAAAAAATGTAAATTAGATGCCCACCTTCCAGTCAGGTTGTGGTTAGAAGAAGCCACTGGAGAAAATAACCTACTTGATGGAAAAGAGAAGTGTTGTGTAAGGTATGCCAACCATTCTTAAATTACACAAACGCTGGCTGGCGCACTGCATGGGCTAAGCTCTGTATACCTGAGTGGAACTTGTGGGATGGAGGAGGTGTGAGGTTAACGTGTCTCTCTGCGCGGTTCACTTATTTATGGCTTGTTTTGTATTGTTTTGTTTTGTCTGTCACCTCTGATCCTGCTATTGTGCGTGTGGTGTGTGAATGTGGCTGTAATGTTGTCTAATGAAAAATAAAATATATAAAAAGGTAACTCCCAAGTAACCTTGAGGTATCAGGTCTAGATGACCATGGATACTGTGTTGTTTGAAGGATCACAAAGCAGCGTATTCATCTTAATTGGCCTATAAATACTGAATTCCATCCATGTTCATTGAAATTTTTCATTCTGTTCTACAATGTAGAGGATCATCTATTCAAATCTCTTCCCATCAGTTCTGTTTTGTCTACTTAAACAGAATTGATAATTAAACGACAACTGGAGGGGAAATTTTTTTATATACTTGAATTACTGTAGTCATTGTTGCAGCTCAAGACCAACTACAACCAAAGAATGTTGTTTATCCACAACCCTAACCCAAAGTCAACACCCACTGACCTGCAAACAAAAGTTAAAATCATGAATACACAGGCTCACTCTTCTTTGCTTTCACATATTTGCAGCTCATGGTCTTGGATTCTGGCCAGACCGGTCTGCGGTTCACGAAGCCGCAGCACAAGGACAGACCAGTCAGCTGCAGCGACTGATTGAAGCAGGTGCGGCCATCAACAGCCTGGCTGCTGAATGCATCACCCCCTTGCATGAGGCGTGTATACGGGGACAGACCCAGTGTGTCAGACTGCTGTTGGATGCTGGTGCACAGGTGAGGTGGTTTGTTGCAGAAGAACGCAAATGATGGTGTGTCACAGCTCAAGTGGTTTATTGGCTGCTCGGGTGACAGGTGGATGCTCGCAACATAGATGGCAGCACGCCACTCTGCGATGCCTGTGCAGCTGGGAGCCTGGAGTGCGTCAAGTTGTTGTTGGAGTATGGAGCAACAGTTAATCCTCCACTCTTTACCTTCTCACCTCTTCACGAGGCCTGCATGGGAGGTGAGCCAGGTTACATTGTGACATTTTTAAATACCTAGACAACGTGTCCAAAATTTTATCAAGCTAAGCCTCCTATGCCTGCTGTTCTGTGTTATAGTATGCTACATGATACTTGTAGTAACATATTGTACATATGCTATACAGCCATGTAACCGGGAGAATTTCAGCCAGAAGCTCAACAAAACAATTTTCCGGAAAACAGAACACTATTCAAATAAGTACATAAACAGCCAAATATCTAAAACAACCTAATATTCAAAGACCAACGTATGTCAGGAATAATTTAACAAAACAAAAGACCAGTGTCACAAACTTGACCCCACTAAGCTCACACTGGGTATATCCAGCACTTATTCTACGGCTGAAACAACAGAGCAAGGTAAATATCAACAACAAATTCTGCAGAGGTTATCAATAGATGGATAGATACCTTTATGGGTGGCTGTGGCTCAGTTGGTAGAGCGGGTTGTCCAAGGGCCGGTTGGCAGTTTGAATCCTGGCTCCAACTGTCCTTGAGCAAGACACTGAACCCTAAATAGCTACCATTGCAGCCATCCTCTGATGTGCGAATGGGAGAATGTGAGGCTTCAATGTGTATGCAATCCATTTAATAGTCCCACTAGGGGAAATTTGAACTGAAAATGAAATCTCAATGTAGAATCACATTTAAAACCAGTGGCCGTAGGTGAGATCATTTTTTAGTGTCACTTTTGGGATGCACTATATCTACTCATTTTGCAATTCTCTTATGTTTCAGGTAATTCGGAGTGCGTTCAGATCATGATTGATCAGGGAGCTTTTATGGAGGCCCATGACTGCCACTATGGGACACCTCTTCATGTCGCCTGCGCCAAGCAACATTACGACTGCACCAAAGTCCTCCTGAATGCTGGTGAGTCAATCACTGCCTGATATTTTGTACTCTGAGTCAGTATGAGGTCACAGATTATGTTCTGAATATTATGTGAAGTTTTTGTTCTTCTAAGGGGCTAATGTGAATGCTGCCAAGCTACATGAGACAGCGCTTCATCATGCGGCCAAAGCAAAGAACAACAGCTTGATTGAGCTACTTGTGGAGTTTGGAGGGAATGTGTACGCCCGAGACAACATGAACAGAAAACCCATCCACTACACCAGTCAGGGATCACCCTCATATCTTTGTCTCAACTTCTATGAAAGTAAGTTTGTCTACAGAAGAGTTTTATTAGGGCTTTTTGTCACCAGGAACATGATAAACAATACAAACTTGTGAAATAATAGCACACAATTTTTTTTTATTAATTGTCAGAGACTTTTGGACAGTTTTTGTCTCATTTGTACTTAGCTTATGTAGTATTTCTTTCCTAAAGTATTAGTCAACCTCAGGTGTCAAACATCTGTTTCAGGACAACCTCAAGATTCATTCACATCATTGAAAGTCACAATTTTACATTTGCTTTGTTTGAGACTGCATAAATTCAGCAGAGATTTTTCAAATTGTTGTATATATGTTGTTTTTTAATCTAACATTTGTTACCACCTAATTGCTAAGTAGATACATTGTGTGTAGTACAAATTCTGGATTGATAAGACGAATGCTCCTATTGGCACCAAGCAGAGTCACTGACCCACACTCCTCCAGATAATGGATTTAAAACTAAGACGAATGGGTCTACGTCTAATAAATGATCAAACTTACTGGTAACATAGATTACAGTGGACCGTAGACTAGGGCATTAGACTTAGACTTAGACTTCCTTTATTGTCATTACACAGACACACACAATGAATCTGGTAACGAAATGTCATAG
>JAPTHA010000024.1:19884814-19897235 GCA_029814585.1 Gymnapogon annona
TTGTCACATAAGTCTGTCTTTATCTACGGTGTTAGTATTGTCTACATTTAATTACATGTCTATTTCCTCTTGTTCTTGTTTTTTTAAAAGCCTTTTCTTTTTTATACTATTGGCAAATAACGTTTTTTTTCATTTGTCTTCTTTCATAACAATCATATTGTTTCATATAAATTCTTCATCTCATTGTTTATAATTAATCTCATTGTTTTATTCATAACGATCATATATCATATCATATAAATCCTTTCAATCATAACATCTTGTGCTCTCATATGTTAAAAGATATGTAAAAACGTGTAGTGTTCACTATAAATCCAGACACTTGGCATCATGTGATTCTACAGCACAATTTATTGAAGAACTCATTTTGTCATTTTACATGCACACAAGGTAAAGTCCAAGTGAAAACTTCTAATTTCAATTTATGTGCAGTCTAATTACTCAGTGCTCTTCTTTCATGCATTTCATAATTGGTTTTCATTTCTCTAAGGCACACAATCATGACAATTAACCACTGTCCAATTTTTTCTTACAATAACTCACAAGAAAATCATGAATCTGTTATATCTTTAACCCATTTCAAAAACAATTCACTTGCATATAGGCCTTCGCTGTGATTTTGGCACCATTGGTTTACCGATTATCCCAAGAACCGTATGTTGTAAACAAAGAAACTACTGTTTGTGGTACCAGATACAGCCTGAAGGTGAAAGAGATGACTGAAGATGTGTCTCCTGAGTCTCTGTAGTGAATTTTGTCCACATTTTTTTTTTTTTATCCTTTGCCGTGGCAGTAAAGCTGTGAGGATGTGCAGTCATCTTGAAGGGGTCTGCCTTAACCTCGAGTGCTCAGTTTATCCTGCAGAATGAGGGAAGATCAGTGCAAATTACACATAAATACAGGGGAGAGAAGTTGAAGGTGGTTGTAGAATAGATGATGCAGAGAAAAAACAAAACCAAAACATGTATGAATGTGGAGTCTTACTTTTTTGGCATTGTCCACACACTGCATGTAGGCGGAGGCGATCCCTGAGCAGGACAGAGTCTTGCCTGTGTTCTCCTTATAACATTTTAAGATCTGACTCTGCAGATCACCACACACAGGCTGATAGTTGAAACGCCTTGAGGAGAGACACAGAGACACAAATATCCAAAATCAAGCCATTTTTCACTGTCCCTTTGCAATGTCGCTGTACAGTCATGACACCAAGTGCCAAAGAAACTTTACCATCTCTGCAAGTTGCAAAGAATACTTTCAAATAAAAACTCTGAATATTTATTGGATTTATGCAACTTACGCAAAACGGTTGTGTGTTTCCGCTTTGCTCTTCTGGAAACTCTCTGCAGTAACTTTGTAAAACTGAGCACACTGTCAAAGTGGTAAAAGATGATGATTATTAATAATAAAACTTTCCCACACAATCAGTGAAACCTGAGGATGTCACATGGAACAAGAATTGACCGACATTCTTTTTCTTATTATTATTATTACTGCTATGCTATTCACACTCATCACTTTTTGAGATTTTGCTTTTGACTTTCCTCGTTCTGTGTACGAGTTTCTAGATAAATCTTCTAAATCTGCATGAAAATACTTGTCCACTTTTCCTTCACAAATTCCTTGTAGCTTCTATAATAAAGAATAAATGTACAAAGGAATAAAAAAACAGCACCTCTGGGACATGTGCAAAAGCTCTCAGTTTCGATCCTGAACGAGCCCTCCTACTCGACCGTGACTGAGCTTACTCAGTCACACTAGTCATACTAGTCATACTAGCATACTAGTATACTTGTCATACTCTGTATGACTTACTCTGGACTCAGGAGTGTTATTAAATTTATTCTTTACAAATTATAGACGTCTCTTTTAAAACACATTTTCATAGACTTGTTTATATTCCATTTTAATGTTACACTCCTTTACACTGTTTTATTATTCTTATTTTACTGATTCAGGTAAGTCTTTCCACTATCTTTAATTCTTTTACACTTCTGTTATTTTTATTGTTGTGATTAGACACCTCTCTATTTGCTATTTGTCTGATATTGTTCATGCTTTCATTTTATACCTTTAATTGTCCTCGTTTCTCATTACTTATTTCAACTCTTACTGTTCACTTCGTATCATTTCTCTTCTATCAGCCTCTCATTTTTCAATATTTTCTTTTGTTACATTTTGATCTAATAGTAGTGATGTTACTCTCTTAATGACAGTCTTTCAGTACCATGTAAATAAAAGTATTATTATTAGTCCAATTTATGATGGCAGATTCTCATCAGATTACATTCACTAATGATTGTCACAATCACTATAAAGGTCCACTAATAAGAGTTTAAGGAGTACAGGAACATTAATAATTTAATGTTCTTTATGTTCAGCTAAATTAATTCCTTTTTAAATGAATTTGTAACCTTTACCAATACTTTATTCAATTAGTATTTTGTGATTTTTATTTGTCATTATTACATAATTAATATTAAATGCTACATTGGTCTCATTTTGATTCAGATTGTAGTTTATTTTCCCTGTAGTTTGTACAAGTGACTGTTTTTGTGGCAGATTATGGTATTGTCAACTAATGTGCATTAGTAGTTTTGTTATAAAACATAATTGAAACTGTCCAACACACAACACACATTGAAAAATATGACAGATACACTTTGCAGGACTTATTAATTATTAACAATACCATGATTTTTTGGTCAAGTGTTTTCTTGCTAAATTTCCAACTTGTAATTTTGAAGAATATCAAGATTTACATCTTTATAAAATGTAAGAGTTCTTCTTGAAACGTTCCTTAGAAATTCTTTTTTTAACATAGACTGGTCTTAATATGCTGTCAAGGTAAAACAAACAAAAAACACCCAAAACAAGACACATTTTTCCTCAAATATCTACATGTTACTTACCTTTTTTTCCAGTTTCTCAATATGTTCCTTGTACAGAGCGTCTCGTTTCTTCAAATCTTTCTCTTTCTCCTCCAGTTTATGTGCCTGTGAATTCAAAACAAAGAGTTTATGATCCAGGGTGTTCATGATGAGACCAGGTGGCCTCAGCACACAAGCAACAAAGGATTTTAATCCTATAATATTCTCAACACTGATATCCTGCGTCCACATTGTGATAAGTAACTTCCTGTGGCATCAGAAAAAGGGGAGTGGTGGAGCAGCTGGATGAAAGTGAAATGAAAGAGACAAACACACATGCAACGAACGTCTTCCGTCTTACCTTCATCTCCATCCACTGAGAGAAGACAACAGGACAAGAAAGAGAAAGAGGTACAGTAAGAGAAGGAAAACATTTGGCATTTTCAAGAGATCCTCACTGGTCTACAGGTCATGCACATCTGCTTGGTGTACGTACATAGAACTGGACCATCAGCCTCTCGTCCTCTGTCTTCATCCGCTCCTTCATGATGGACTCAGTCAGGTTCTCCATGTACGCCGCCTTCTCCGCCTCCAGGGTGATCTTGACCTGCTCCTGGATCTGCGCCTGAGCCGCTGCCTGGGCTTCAGCTTTGACCTGGGCCCTAACCTCCTCCAGCCTCCACAAACAGATGCATTTTAGAAATCACAACTAAACGGTAGCAGGACTTTCCTCTATGTGTACTTATTACAGCTACAACTCTATGAGGATGAGAGGAGGCTCCTTAACCTTCTTTAAATCCCTTTTCATCGTTTGCTCATCTGAATCTTTTAATCTGTTAAGTCATTACTTCAATGAGTGACATTTAGTGACATCTAGTGGTGGAGTTGGAGATTCCCTCGCCCTGCCCTATGGTGGACAAATACAAAGATAGGTAGAGAGGTGAAGTCCAGCCCCTTTGGGTGCTTAATTAATTTCCTTTTTAAAATACATTTCCTCTTTGATTTACTGCTTTGTTCAGTCCAGTCCTGTGTATGGGATTAAACCAGTTGTATTAATTAAATCAGATGACATTTAATATCATTCAATCCAACTTATTTTTGGGTGGTCATGCCGAGGGAGTAGAGGGAGTAGTCCAATAACCAAACCGATGGGTGCTGGAATTGTGCTCTGTCCTAGTCTTCAGTGTCCCTTACACTGGTGTATGTTCCCTGAGCCCTGAGGAAAGTGTTTCGTTGCTCTTGTTTTTTCTTTTCATTATTTGTCAAAAACACTATGTGAGGTGAATTTCTGCCACCAAGTGGATTAGAGTCATTACACTCTTAATTTTCAAGATTCAAGATCAAGATCTGGTCCAAGTCCAACATCTATTGAGGAATTTGACATGAAACAAGACACTGATGAATGCAATGAATCCTTCTGTAGATGCAAATGCCACTATTGTAACAGAATGGTGACCCTATTGTTTGCATCCTAAGCTTAACTTTAATGTGAATTGATGATGTTTGATTCTTCTGTCTGAGATGGAGAGACTCAAACTTATACTGACAAATAGTCTAAGCCTAAGTTTATTAGATCCATATTGTACACAGGTACTGATTCACCGCCCCTCGTTATCATCTCTGGGACTTCAATCATGTATACTGTCTTTGTGGTCCACGTTGTGCAAGAATTCAATTTGTTGTGTATCTACTCTTTGTATTAAGCTGCTGTGTGTGAAATTTCCCCTCGTGGGACTAATGAAGGTATATTCAATTCAATTCTCAGCTCAGACTTCAGTGGTTGTTTTGTCTATTGTAGGCTTATTACTGAAGAACAACAAGGCCAAAATTGCTAAATGATATCTGTTTTTTAGTTAGTATGTGACTAAAATTCAATCTGAATATACATAAACTACTGTACATAAAGTACCGGGCTTTTTATCATTTGTCTTGTAAAAGCAATGTTAAAGTTTGTTTTTTTGGAAAATACAATAAAATTCAATTTAATTGTTTTTATTTCTGCATCCTAAAATATTAATATCAATTTCAATCAGCATTTTCCTTATGGGGATAAAGTATTTATTGATTGATTAGACTGATTATTAATCTGTCCTTACTGTTGCTGCAGCTGCTGTCTCTTCTGGTTGATCTCCTCTTCCAGAGTCATCTGCATCTCTGCTTTTATCTTCTTCCTCAACTCTTCCTCATCCACTTCAGGGGGAATGGGTAAGGCTGTGTGAACACAGGAGAAATCTTAATTGGATACTTAAACACTGTCCAAATAAGATTCCTGCAGGTTTCAATAAAGACTTTCAAGTAAATTTAGACTGAATGCAGTATCACCAGGGCTCAATTTTGGGGGCTCTGATAATTCTCAAAGGCAGATGTTCACTGCCAAATATACTTTTTTTTGTTTGAGGTAATTTCTTTCATAACATATAACATACCGTATATACTTCTATAACCCTGATGTAGCATTACACTTTTTACTACTACTTAAATGTCACATAAAAATTGACAGATAATTTGCTACACTCAACGCATTTTTAAATTTTGTAAATATTTTATTAGTTTTTTCCTGAGAAGAAAATAAAGGATATTTTCAACTTACAGTACAACTCCAATGCCTTTAAATATTAAGTTCTTTGCACATGTTGATGCACTAGGTGTAGTAACTTTAAATTCTCCTTTCAGCACATTTTTTAGCCTTGTTAATGTTTGAAGCTGCAGCTGGATTCTGGTCATGAATCTATATGTGAAAGCAGTAGAGCTGACTTTGAAAAAATAAATAGAATTTTTGATTGATGCTCAAAATAACAAAGTGTGACAATTTCCACATGCTGATGTGGAGATATATTATAGCTAAATATATTATAGCTCAATTAATTTGGAACTGACTTTAGACTGAAAACAGGCATAGAAAAGCCATAGAATGCCTTTTCTGTATGGTTTGTGTCGTTAATATCTACATTATCTGTTATATAGATCTGTTAGGAAACATCCAAACAAGGTCGGAAATGCCACAGTTTACTTTGACAGTTTACTCATATTTGTGTAAATTAATTCACTTCACATTTGTTAAATCCAATACACTAATGTCCTGGGCGTATATTCAGAACTCGTTATTCTAAACACTAAGTTTAGGTCATTTTTTTAAATATTTGAAAGTAGAAATACTACATAGAGTTCCTTTCTTGTGTAAAATTCAGGCGCTATATGATTTTAGACCTGCAGAACCCTTGTCAAGGTCACGGTAGACAGAAAGAATGCAATCACCTGCTGCAGGTGAAGGTGCTGTGATGATGACAGGTATTTCATCTTCATCAATGGGAGGTGCAGGGAGGGTCACAGTGGTCTCCACAGCTGGTGCAGCAGTTGAGGAGGTTAAAGGTTCAGCGAGAGGTTCATTTGCCAGTGCATCAGTGGGCACAACAGCTAGTTCCACACAGTGACACGGATGGGAAGGCTCCTCAAAGGACAGCTCTGGTGCTGCCACAGGCTCCGGAGCAGCTGGAACAAGTTCACATGGAGAAACTTCTTCTGCTGTTGTTAACGGGACCAAGGATTCAGTAACTGTAGGCTCAACAGGAGGAGGTAAAACAACAGATTCAGCTGGAAGTGTCTCTGGTTGGACATCAGCTGAGGGTGGAGCCGTTTCCGTGGGTGGAGTTGATGGTACAACAGGTTCAGCAGGTGGGGATGGTAGGGGTTCAGGTGGAGGCACCAATTCCAGAAGTTCAACAGCTGGGGGTGTTGTTATCACAGGTTCAGGAAGCACAGTTGCTAAAGGTTCTGTTGGAGTCGATGGCACAACAGGTTCAGGTGTCGGTTCAGGAGGAAGAGACGAAGGTAAGGGTTCAGGTGGAGGTGAGGGCACAACAGGTTCAGGAGGTGGAGGAGTCGGTTCAGGAGGAAGAGACAAAGGTAAGGGTTCAGGTGGAGGTGAGGGCACAACAGGTTCAGGAGGTGGAGGAGTCGGTTCAGGAGGAAGAGATGAAGGTAAGGGTTCAGGTGGAGGTGGCGGCACAACTTGAGGAGTTAACTCCAGAGGTACATCAGCTGCAGATGAAACTACAGGCTCCGGCGGCGTCAACGGGACAACAGACTCAAAAGGTGGAGGTACAGCTGAAGATTCAGCAGCTGGAGGTGTTGGTTCTGGTGAGGTTGTGGCTTCCATAACCTCAGGAACCAGACCAGTTTCAACTAAAGTTGGCACAGGTGGGATTTCTGCCTCGACAGAAGGCGGGATGAAGGACTCGACGGGAGGTGGGACTGGCTCTGGAGCAGGTGGAGGTGGTTGAACTTCTACAGGTGTTTCTACTACTAATGGTGCAATAGTTTCAGGCTGAGAAGCTTCTGCTGCAGGTGGAGGTTCCACAATAGTAGGAGGGAGGGAGTGGAACTTCACTGGCGGAGGAGGCACAAGTTTTACTGGAGCGGGGCCAACATCTACTGCTGGAGCTTCAGGGGGAGGAGCCAGAAGAGGCAGAAGGTCTTCAACAGAGGGGGCTGGAGGTGCAGTAGGTGCTGGACTTTCTGACTGTGGTGCAGACGGGTGTCCAGTCTGCGAAGGCATTTCCTTTGGCCCTTGTCGCATCCGGTTTATGACTCTGTCTGAAAGCTGAGATGAAAGAATAGTTTTTTCATCATATTAATGGATCGTAGAGAATCAAGGAGGAGATTGAAACCTGCATTAATTACTGCAAAAACAAAAGTTTTACTTTCTCAATCTAAAAAAAAATGCTTATTTCTGTATAATGCTCATAGATCTCCATAATGTTCGTGTTCTGTGGAGACTAGAAGCAGCTTTTTCCTTTTTGTATTAGTTTGTCTAATAAATCACAAAACGTGTCTTGTTTTGTTATTTAACTTAATTTTGCTACACCTTATATCATTATTGTTTTTGTCTTAAACATCGTTATATTTTAGCTATATTTTGGAATTTCTATTACAACAAATAAGGGTTTGAAACCACTTTTTTCCCATTATTTTCAGACATGAGGTGCCACGGTAATTTGATTGTTGTTAAAGAGAAAAAAATGATTATATTATGAAAATACTGATAACAGAATATAAAGTAGGAAATATTTTTCATTCATTTTGTTTTAAAACACTGTTGGCATTGTTAACATCCATTTTAATTCATTTTGTAGCTTGTTTTGTCGACACTTTTTTTTAAGTTTTGGGTGTTAGGGGTTAACTTTTTATTCACTTCACTTGTTCAGTTGTATATTTTTCTCAGTCGTGCATAGTTTTTCTTATTCTTTGTATTTCCTGTCGGAGGAAATGGAGATGTCAAACCATGAGAAGTAAATACGAGACAGAAAATCTTTGCGTTTTTAATCATATTCGTTTAATATGTTACACATTACATCCAAGTCCCTCCATGTATATATTGTCTAAGTCTTTTTGGTTTTATTATTTGGACAAGGTCTCCACACTCTAAACTGAAGAGGACTGTTAACAAAGATACTTTCACCTGTCATTGTGGGTTGGGAATGTCGACTTGTAGTTTAGGAATGTAAATGTTTATTGTCTTGTAATGACAATTCGAAATAAAGTAGGATACAAAAAAACACATTTACTTTCATCGGTTTATTGATGATTACCTCTGAAGTAAAACCGAATGTGAATAAATCCTGCAAAAATCATACGTGCGTCACACAGATGAGAATGAGCCTCAGGAGCAACAAATCTGTCCTGAAACATTTGCTGCTCAAGTTTCCTTGACTCACCCTTATGCCCTTCACAAAGGTAACCCCTCCGCCTTCATCCTCCCCCGCGGAGAAGTGACTCGGCCCATTTCCCCCCATCCCGGAGCCGCGCCGCGGACCACTACCTGGTACCTACTCTAAAATATGGAATCACCAACGTGGATCAGGGCGGCATGCAAACACCTTCAACAGCTGCAACCCCCGTGCCCTTCCTCCCTCTACGCACCAAACAACAGCTGCTGCCATTGGCTGAGGCTGAGCACCGCCGCTCCTGATTGGTGCTCGGTCTATGCCTAAAAAGGAACACCGTGTCCCATTCGACATCAATAATACAACCCTCATACATTTGTTTCCATCCAGCAACAAACCAATCACGATTCTCTTTAATGCAGCCATGTTTTCAGTTTAATGAGGCAGTGTAAATCCCGTACATATTTCTGTTCCTAAACACCTGAGAAAACAGTAAGCCTAATGAAATCTGCATACATTAACTTCTGCATACTCCGTATTCCAGGTGCACCTAAAACACTTATTCCAATTCACCGAAATGCTTAATACAATTCACTAAAACAGTTTACCTAAATCTAATCACTGGAGGATTTTGCTTCAGAAATACATATTCAAAAGGAGATGTCAAATTCAGGACTTGTCGCATCCCACGATGCAACAAGTCCTATAAAAAGCTGAGGTTAAAAGGTTTAAAATACATCATATTCTTCTCCAACACTGTCCATGGATGCTCAGTGCATACAGTGAAATGTCAACATGGAGTTTTACATCAGTCTGACAACTAATTTGGAAAAACACTAAGTCCTGGTCTTGATTTTGGAATTAAACTGGTGATGGACTCGAGCTGCTTAGAAAACTAAAACGTGCTGGGTGTTTATTCATTCAGTGTCAAGTTTCACTAGTAAAATCTGACCAGTTCTGTTTTAACTATGCTAAGAATCAGAAAGGGTTTGTACAGTAGTGTTCACATTATAAAGCTGTCTTTTTTTTCAGTTAAAGGGGGTATATGTAGTATTTCTATTTTCATATGTTAAAAAATGACATAATTATCATGGAGTGTTTATAATCAAGGGCTCTGACGTTCTAAAAAATATGTCAATGTTTTTGTATTGTAGAGATATGATTGAATTTATTTCCAGCAACTGGCTGGGGGATTAATGTGACCACTAATGGGAATACTGAGTCAATCAGCTGGTCTCCCATGGTGAGGAAAAGTAACCCTGTGGGTGACTTGAACAAAGTCTCAGAAAGTGATCTGATGGGATGAGAACCACCAAGAACCTAATTTTAGTCAAAGAAGGTGACACTGACAAAGGCTGGAAGCACTTTTGTGTCAATTTTTTGTTTAAAAACAAAGTGGCGCTAACAGAGCTATAATGTAAACTATTAGCAGATACAGCACATTAAGATTATTAGACAGTGTTATTTTGACTGTCAAAATAAGCATCTATGAATTTCAGATTGAGCTTGATGATACCATAATACAGCTGTGTTTAAACAATGGACTTTATACTTCATTCACTGAGTGATACAGTCTGTAGATACATAATGTTGATTTGTTGGTGGTTTTATGTGTGTTCTTTAATTTCAGTTGTAATACTACACAGAACCCCTTTAAGGTAAAATATGTATTATTTAGGAACCATATCAAATCCAGGGTGTTATTATGAATGATACCCAGCTCTACTGCTACACGTGTGAATGATTGTCTATAGTATTTAACCACAGAGACATGTTTGTAGAAAACTACTGCATAATATAAAACCAAAAGTCATTTCTGTGTCCATAGATCAGTCCGTTGCAGTCTTCCTCACTGAACCTTCTTCTGCTCCTTGACAGGGGTCCGTCCGAACAACGCCTGGACGCTGCTCCACACCTCAGTGTACAGCAGCGTGCCCAGGAAGACCACTGCTGTGCCCACCCAGTGCCAGGTGGTGAAGGGGTTCTGGAAATAGAGGATGGAGAAGATGAGGCTCAGGAACTTCCTGATGGTCACCACCAAAGTGACGGTGAGCGATGTGCACTCAGTGGTGAGGATGAAAACGCCACGGATGCACACATACCTGAAGAAACTGGTTAAGTCTGAACAAGAATTTACCCACATAAATATATATAATAATACTTACAAAAAATGTCATCTGTTGGACACTTTGATAATTTGTATTCATTTAATTGTTCTTTTTGTAGCATATTTTGTTCATTTTTATTTTACTGGGTTGTTTGTTAATTTCATATTTAGTTTTTTTTTAATAGTGTAGTCTTTTTCAATTTCTTTACCAATTTTTCACATTTTTAAAATATTGTTGCTTAGTTCATATATACAACTTCTGTTACTGACTTACCTTTTTAGCAAAGTTTTCAATTATTTTGTGGATTTTAGTTCTTTTTATCGCTAATCTAAACTCGTTTTAAATTTTGTTTTAAAAAATTGTTTTACTTCATTTTTTATTTTGTTCATGTTGTTTACTTTAGTTTAAGTTGCTCATTTTGAGAGCCGTTAATATTTTTTGTTTATTATTGGTCACTTAGTTGCTTTGTTACTCTAATATGGATAGTATTCAGATACTATAACATACTGTTTGTGTTTTATGCTACTCTAGCATACACTACATCACAAAATAAATATTATAAACATTTTACTGCACTAGATGTAGTAAATGTCAGCTTTAATAATGAACACAATGTATTTACACAATGGATAAAATAGCCATACGTGAAACCACATTCTCACACATTTTGAAAAAAGTATAAACTTTTATAACGGTTTTTCGTTACATAATTATTTCCTATGACTTTTGAGAACTTCTTGATCTATAAAAGTAGTTGCTCTCCCTTAACAAAACATAATTTATCATAGTTTACATTTTGTTTTGTCAGTCAACATCAGTAAACTGTTGCAGCACATTCTGGTTTTAAAGGATACTGTGTGACGACATTAATGAACAAGTAGATCCACATTATTGGCACAGTCAGTCCAATCACAGGAACCATGATGGGAGCTGCAAAGAGACAGTGAAGTCCATTATTTCATGATTATGTCAAAGTAGCAGATACACCTCGGTAGATGTCTGAAACCTACTGCTTTGGCTGAAGAGAACATAGTGTTTGTAGATGTTTGTGGACAGCATCAGGAAACCGGGAAGAGGAAGGCAGTGCTGAGAAACACAAGATGAATGATGAGGTTAAAGCCATCTCTAAGTTCAACTAACACCAAGTCTCCTGCCACTGCATGATTCCGGAAATGAAACAAGAGAGGGATGAGAAGAGTCAGAGCTGTAGGTGTGAGACAGCTCTTATCTGCAGGATCGAGAATTCTGTGCTATCTACGCAGAGGCATATGAGAGGGTTTGAGTTTCTGTGCCTCACCTGAAAACAAACTGAAATGAAAAGAACCCAAGGTATTAGTTCCAAAATGGTTCTGTTGGATTGTGTTTGTCTGCATCTGCCTGATTTACTCTTAGCTAAACATTTGTTTTTGGCTTTATTTTTCTTTGGCCAAAACTCTTCTCATACTATTATCATCTAATGCGCATCTGGATACTGTTGGTAGACTTGAGTTTTGTCAGTGAGCTCAGTCTAAAAAGAAGATAAGACAAAACAAAACAGCACAACAAGGGTGTCAGTCATACTCCTTTTTTAACATGGACGCTCTTATATGCATAATTTAGGTCTATTTACTGATATATGTAATACTCACAAACGTATTCTTGGAAAAAAAGTGTCACTCTTTTTTATTTAATACAGAGTGCCCTGACACACATCAGAGGGAAGTATCAACCAGGAAATGACACACACACACACACACACACACACACGCACACACACACACACACACACACTCACACACCACCC
>JAPTHA010000024.1:19906984-19920382 GCA_029814585.1 Gymnapogon annona
TTTTTCATCATATTTACAGTATCTCTCTGTGTGTGTCTTGTCTTATATGTGCTGCTGTAACCTGAAATTTCCCCTCAAATGTTCTGCTTCAAATACGGATGCGTGCATATTTTAAAACGTATATTAGTGATACACTGATTACAGTGTTCCTGGTAGATGCCTTCACCAACGTTCATTCATTCATCTTCTGAATCCACCTCATCCTCACGTGGGTCGCAGGGCTCGCTGGAGTCTGTCTCAACAAACGGGTCTCTGCAGGGTTCAACCCGGATGAGTTTCCAGTTCATCACAGGGTTGAAAGGGAGACCAGCAATCACTTGCTTTCACATCTATGGGCCATTTGAGATTAATCAATTAACCCAGGGGTGTTAAACTCATTTTAGTTCAGGGGCCAAATTCAGTCACATTTAGTCTGAAGTGTAAAGTAATAACAGAATGACATATCAATAATGTGAGCTCCAAAGTTTCCTTATATGATGAAAAACAAATTGTCCTTTAAAACAGTGGTTCTCAACTGGTCCGCCACCACCCAGAATGACAAGCTGTGACCCAAATCAAAGAGAATTTTCAACTTTTCAAATTAATTTAGCTCAGTTGGTAAGGCACCGGGCTGGTGCATAGGGTACCCGGGTTCGAGTCCCGGGATGAGCGTCCAGTGGGTTGTGTCAGGAAGGGCTTCCGACGGAGAAACTCCTGCCAAATCAAATATATGAATTGGATTCACTGTGGCAACCCCGGAAGAGTCGAAACAAATCATTATCAATCAGTAACTCTTATGTAATGATAGTCTTAAAGTTTAATCAGTCACTTATTCTGCCAATAAAAACTTGGCAATTAAAAATCAAATGACAAAGTGGCAAATATGACAACCAACAGTGCACTGTGGAATAAATTCAGTCTCTTCAGTTTTTATCCATAAACTCAAAATAAATTGATCAAAAAGTGCAATTTCAAAAGATTCAAGCATACAAAATGAACTTTTCTTCTGATTACCTTATCAGTTAGTAAATACAGAAAAACACTGTGCTTTTTATGGAATAAATTCAGTTTCTTCAGTTTTTGTCCACAAACTGCAAAAAATCCTCTTCAAAATAAAAGCACAGATTATTATTGTTGTTATGATTTTTTTATTGCCCTGGCAAAGGCCTGTGACCCACTGGAAATGTGTCCAGTGGATCTACAAATATACAAAACATTTACTGACAGGTAGAATACTGCTAAAATGACATATACTTCTCTTCAGACATTTCAGATTGTTTTTATTTGTTGAGGTTATTTATGTATTTTTGTGAAATGAGTTTGTTTTAGCGTAAATACTCAAAAAAATTGCATCAAATGTTTACATTTCCACAGAGAAAATTTTGAGGTTGTGAGTATTTATAGGCTGTTATGACCATATTTTGCCCAGCATGCACATGGAACCTGAACTCTAATTTTTGCAAATGTCTTGGGTGTAATTTTTGCATTCCAAAAGTTCATTCTATGGGCTCGGTTGGAACATTGTGTTTGCCGCCTTTGGCCCCTGAGCTGCATGTTTGTATTGACCCCTGAATTCAACTATCAGTGCATGTCTTTGGACAGTGGGAGGAAGCCGGAGAGAACCCACACAGACCGGGGGAGAACATGCAAACTCCACATAGGTCCCACTAATCAACCGGTGATGGAATCAAGTGCTGGTGAAGGGCCGTGCCTCGTTGCCACTTCACCAGCACATAAAATGATATTCTGGCCCATGGCTGATGCAGATGTTGATGTTATTCTTTTTTTTTTCTTCCTCAACAAATAAATCTTTATTTTAATGCAAATACACTTCTATTTCAAGTTTTTCAGTGCTTCGTCATACACTCTTAGAATGAAGAAATTCATACCTAAATATATATTTATTTTAATGTGACGCAATAGAGGCAAACATGTCTGTTGATTGACCCATAGCAGTAAATATCAGGTGATACAAATATATAGCCTAACCCTAACCCACCCCTTTTAAATACCCCTTTATGCTCCTTATTTTGTTATTTTTGAAAATAATTTAGACTTAGACTTTGACTTAGACTAGAAACTGGAAAAATGCGTACGTGACAGATAGACTTAGACTTCCTTTATTGTCATTACACAGACACACAATGAATCTGGTGTAACGAAATGCCATAGAATTGTCAGCTGATAACACAAATAAATATGGAAATAGAAAAGTGCAGCTGATGAAATGAATCCAAAGCCGAGAGTAACTGCAGTGTAAATATGACAACACACAGTCAATATAAATAAGAATAAATAAGATGGACAATGTAACAATGTAAACAATACTATAAACAGTGAAATACCGCATATCAGTGTAAACAGTACTATAAACAGTGAAAATAGTAATTTAATATTGTAATAATAATGCATGATTTAACTACACAATAGTAAAAAAAATACACAAAACATAAAATGCAGTTAATGTGTAACAAAAAAGTGATGATAGTCACAACTAAAGAAAACAATGTTGAAGTTACAGGACAATTAAAATATTGAGAATAAGGCAACAAAAATGACATAAGAGATTAAAAAAGTAAAAAATGGTGATTGTAACAGACACAAATGTGAAATATGGAAGATGTGAGACCAAAACATTTTACATTTGAACTGAGATTGTGAATAGAATATCCTTTGTTGTCATTATGCATATTACATTGTTACAACGGAATTCAGCCTATTCCAGCGGGTGTCTGCTGCCATGTAAAAGGCTTCCGGGCTCCACTTGGAGTTCAGATTTTTTGGGTTCAGATTTGCTCATGGACATTTTAACAAATAAAATCAAAGGTCAAAGGAAATATGTTTTTCATGACATTTTGATGAATACTGTGATGTAAAAATATATTTCAATACATATTGTTTAATTGTCTGTCCCTAGTTGTAATAATGTCTGTCTTTCGTCCTTTGCAGAGATTGGGATGGGGCTGACAGGTTTCGGCGTCTTCTTCCTCTTCTTTGGGATGATACTGTTCTTTGACAAAGCTCTCCTGGCGATTGGAAACGTGAGTCTATCATGAATCCAACAGTTGTCTGTCAATATGTCTGCCCCTCAGGTCTGAGAGTTGTCACTCAGATTGTGTTTTTTTTTTGTGTGTGCAGGTTCTGTTTGTTTCAGGCCTGTCCTTTGTCATCGGTTTGGAGCGAACCTTCAGATTTTTCTTCCAGAGACACAAAGTGAAAGCTACCAGCTTCTTCCTGGGAGGGGTGTTTGTAGTATTGATCGGCTGGCCAATCATTGGAGTCGTTCTGGAGTTGTATGGTTTCTTCCTCTTATTCAGGTCAGCTCAAAAAGAAAGACAGACAGAACGCTCTTCTCACACCTCAGATGAACGTGGATATTTTTCAGATTGACCTTTTTTTTTTGTCTGTGTAACAGGGGATTCTTCCCAGTGGCAGTGGGATTCATCAGACGGGTACCAGTGCTTGGATCTTTACTCAGTTTACCAGGAATTCGAACTGTAAGTATTACATTGATTATGACAACCCATTTGCACAGAACTACAGATACCTGTAGACTAGTGGCAACTGTAATGATTGTGGAGGTTTTGTGGTGAGGTTTTAATCCCACATGAACCTGCCGTGTGTGTAATTTGTGAACTTTTCAACATCTGTGATTTTTTTTTTTCAGATTTTCAGCATAAAAAAAAAATCCACTCTTGATTTGTTTGCAAGTAATACATTTAAAAGTGGACTAAAATTCAGGATACACACAGGAGACTCATTCAGAGAAACTGGAAAAATGCGTACGTGACGGATAGACTTAGACTTCCTTTATTGTCATTACACAGACACACACAATGAATCTGGTAACGAAATGTCATAGATTGGCAGCTGATAACACAAAATAAATATGGAAAATAGAAAAGTGCACAATTGCTGAAATGAATCCAAAGCCATGAGTGGCTGTAGTGTAGATGTAACAACACACACAGTCAATATAAATAGGAATAAATAAGGTGGTCAATGTAACAATGTAAACAGTACTATAAACAGTGAGAATACTATACATCAGTGTAAACCGTAGACAGTACTATAAACAGTACTATAAATAGTGAAAGTACCACATATCAATGTAAAACAGTACTATAAACAGTGAAAATACTATACGTCAGTGTAACAGTATTATAAACACTGAAAATACCACACATCAGTGTAAACAGTACTATAAACAGTGAAAATACTGCACATCAGTGTTAAAAGTACTATAAACAGTGTAAACATTGCACATCATGTCAAATACAGATACAATGAGGACAATTCTTTATTATAAATACTTGCCCTGTGTGAGTGTGTAGCATGATACACGGATGTATCTGGTCACTTCTTATTCACAATAAGGTCTCCTAGGTGGGTTAAGTTACACACTTGAGAAAGATGTAAAAGATGCATCAAGAAAGTGACATAAAAGACTTAATGAGTAACAGCATAATAAATTAAAATGTCACAACCTCTGCATACATATTGTGTGTCCTGCATATATATTGGGGTTGATGTTAGTTGCTCACACACAATGTATTTTTGCATCATTTTGAGGCCCACAAAATAATGGATTTAGTGTACACGCTTTGAGTATGTATAAATAGAAAAACCAAGATAAATCTAATCCATTATTCAGTTGATTTAAAAAAATCAGTATTAATACAATCTTTATTAGTGGAAGTGAATATGAAAATGATCTGTGTCGTCCTACTTCTGTGCTAGATGAATATTTATTTTCTCTTCTTTTTGTATTCAATTATTTTATTCATGTTAACAATGGTTGTGTTTCAAGTTTTCATCTAAACCCAGTCGAGTTTTGTTTTTTAATAAGACTGCTTTTGTTTCTTTTCATTCCAGCTAGTGGATAAAATTGGAGAGAGCAACACTATGGTATAACAGCTGCCTTTAATATCACAGAAGAGCCTTGGCGTTCCTCAAAGCAGCCAACGTGAATCCATATGTTACTGCAGAAAAGAGCCAGAAGACATTTCATCACATAATGTTCCCCCTGTGGGAAGGAAACGGTTTTGTACTTTGGTGCCACTGGACATTATTACCAAGAGATTTTTTTTTTTAAGACTTGAAGCAGGTCTTTGTTTTGTATCATTCCAGTTTGTTATTTATGGACTATCAGTTTGGACCACTGATGAACTGATCAGTAAAGAGTTACTGAATATTTGTACATTACAAATTAAAAAGATTCAGTTAAATGTTACCTGAACTGATCCGAGTGATGCTCATTATGAAGGTGTTTTATTGTAATTTTTGTAAATGCTAACTTGTAATAAAGTGCACAGTTTTTACGAATTTTACGAATTGTTTTTCTATACGTCAGTGATATTGACCATTAAAGAACTAGATCTGTTTTTGTCGTCACTTCAATAATAAATGTGTCATAGTTTATGACAATGAAAGGATGAGAAACTAAATTGACCTTTATTTACATTATATTCAGTTTTATTATTCATGTTAATTTGTTGGTATTTATTCAAAAGATGTCTGACTAACAGTGCTTTAAAGGTCTAATGTGATTTTCTCTATATTACCTAATATTTTATATGTCCTGCATGCATGGTGATGTTATGTGGTCGGGACAGAAGAGTTTGTTTTTGCCTTATGCGGGTGTCAAATGACCTGCGTTGGTATGTACCATAGTGGTGAATATAATCTCTGGAGCAGTAGTTTTAGGGCTTGAGTAAAGGATTTCAATACCTCTTCCACCTCTCTTTAGTCAACCATGCAGATTTTGTTTCAAGCTATTTCAGAGCTAACTTTCCATTGCCAGAGATGTGTAGTAGTCGGGGGCTCTTGTCCCCTGCACCATCAGATGTAACAGTGCTGGTTTAATATCATTCTTATTCGATTATGAGTTCTCATAATCAAACAGCCACTGATCAGTAGTGGTGGCGGTGTGTCCACTGCTAGTACTTGTTCAAATAACAGTTAAGTACATTAGTTCTAGTTAAGGTTAATTATATTAACTTCATCTGTTCATCTTTCAACAGATCCAGTTCAGTTTGCTGTGCATCCATGTGTTTACCTCTATTTCCCCACTTCCAATTCTTCTTCCCCCTTCTCTCTTTGTCTTGCTTTTCCCTGTCCCTTTAACTGCAACTGGTCCAGGTAGATGACCAACCTCCAGGTGTTGAGGTCTACTCCAGGTTTCTGCCTGTTGAAAGGAAGTTTTTCCTCACCACCGTCGCCAAGTATCATCAGATGTTTGCACCAGGAGGATTCTGTTGGGTTCCTGTACAGCTAACTTGAGAGCCTGGTTTAGTTTAGTTTAGATATATTTTATTTGATTTTATTTATTTATTTAACCTTTATTTTTCCAGGCGAGTCAAGTGAGAACTGGTTCTCATTTGCAGTGACAACCTGTCCAAGAGGCAGCACATACATACGTACACACACACACATAAGAACATAAGAGCTGGAACGTAAAAGGTGGTACATAAAACCTGACAATTAAACAAGATGAGTTACATTAAGAATCACAGTAACACAAGTCAAATAAACAGAAAATACAATCTAGAGACATAAGTAGCATAGTTTTAGACATGACATGGAGATGTGACTTGATACGAGATGTGTGTTATCAGATATCAGATTTTCTTTCTTTATGGTCCCACTCGGGGAAATTTCAGATACAGCAGCAGAATACAAAGAGTTTCCATGGTTTAGACCATGGTCTTTATGTAAAGTGCCTTAAGATAACTTCTGTTACCATTTGTCGCTATATAAATGAACTTGATTTGATTCAGGAGATGTACCCTCGTAACAAAACAGGTTTCATCTTGCACAGCACTGAAAAACACATGATCTTCACCAAATCAGACTGATTCCAAATCTCATGGATCTCTAATCCTTTATTGAGTCTGCGCTATCTGAAGATAAGTTGTGGTGAATTCTCTAAATGTAGTTAGAAATAAGAACATGGAGCTCAGTGAGGAGTAAACCTCTGTATCAGAGCTGTTCCAAAATGTTCCACGCTGTCTCTTGCGGTTGTGACGGTTTCCTGCTGTAGGTCCAATACAGCAATAATAATAATAATATCTTCATGTTTGGATTTAAGCATCTCAGCATCTTGCACTGTTCTTTATGTGTCTATATTTGGTACCTAAATGGTTTCTAAGAAAAATGTTCAGGATGAACAGCAGTTTGATGTCACTGTAATAGAAGGTTTGTGGTTGAAATATGCCTGTGGACAGATTTCACTGTCAGTGTTACATCATAACACGGAGTCCAACTGGGCTGAATGTGACCCCCATTTAACCCAAACATCAGGTTGACAGTACGATGATGTTTGAGTGAGAACTGTGGCGTTAATTCATCACTGTGTGGTGTGAATGGCTTAATTGTTGCCTGGAGCAAAGGAAACCTCTTTTTTTTTTCTTTTAAAATGATGTGCGACAGAGTTGAGATGAAATCAAACTCAGAGGCCTTATATGGAGCATTTAATTTAACACTAAGTCTAAGCAACAATATGCACCCAACAATAATACCAAAAAAAGCAGAAAAGAGGAAGAGGAGGGTCAAAGTGACGACATTTAAACCAACTATAACAGGTTCAGAAATAATTCAGCTCCTCATACGGGTCGTGTCCACCTGGAAATAGAAATGCATTTACAGAAACTGAAACGGCTCCGATGGTATAAAATCTGTTAATATTTGCAGGTTCACCTTCACCTATGATTTGCTGTAGAAGATCCAGAAAAGAGGAAGCACCTGACGATGTTCCAGGTTGTGGATCCTTGTTGTTGAGAGTCACTGCACAAAAAGCCAAAATAAGACACATATGAACATGTACAGAAGAATGAACTGAAACTGAAACATATACCAAGGAGAAACAATAACCTTTTTCATTTCTGTTGTTTTTTGCACTTTTCATGGTAGAATTCAACATTTCATTATAATAATGTATGATTGTTAGTATCATATCATGTGATCATATGAAGAAAAAATGTACGTAAGCGTATAGTATTCTCTCTCCTGTCTAATGTTCCAAATAGTTTATCCCAAGGATTTATAGCTTGAGGTATTTATTATATCCACATTTTTGTCCAAAACCACACATAACTACATCTAGAATGGCTCCTGTGAATATGGTTACACACACACCACCTGATCTAAAGTGCAACATTTAATATTTAGGACAATGTTTAGCTTTGATTGTCTTGAGAGTCTGGTTTATTCCAGCTCAATATGTAAAGTGCTAGGACATGACGTCTCTTATGATTTGGTGCTACACAAATAGAATTTGCTTGATTGGTCATTTAGTGGGTATTTAAAGATTCTAATATGCCCTTTGAATTGTAGTTTTCCTCAGATTAATTTTCGTGGAAAGTTTCCAGAGTTTTTAAAGTTTATGTCTGTATGTTTATGCAGCCACCCAGTGGTCATTTTCATTGTTTTAAAAATAGATTTATTAATTCACTTAATTTTTTGACATTTCAACACAATGAAGATATTTCTGACTCACCCACTTGTAATGTTTCCCCTTCATTTCTATTGCTTCGCTCTAATATTGAACGGTGTCCTGTTTTAAAAAAAAGATACGGAAAAATATAAATTCTCAGTTTAATAAGAACATGATTCATAACTGCTCTATGTTCTCTCTGATGTCTTACGTGCTCCTTTTAGATACAACATAGCCTGAGGGGTCCAGTTCCTACGCTGGAAAACAGAGGTGAGAAAAAAATAGATGCATTAAATTGTGAATGATTTAATTAAGTTGAAATGATGACAAGATTTTTTCCAGCTTTGACTTACATGAGGTGCACTCCAGCAGTGAGAAATCAATGTCAGCACAAGCACTGTGACAAGAGCCATTACTGAAGTCTGGAAAAATAATCGATAATCCAAAAATTAATCAGAGAGAACATATCATATTTGTATTAAAAATTAAACTACACAAGATTCTCAAAGACTATGTCATAGACAGCCCCAGTAATTTTATAAAGAAGGAACCTACTGATGGAAACATAGATTCCAAAAGTGTCTGGACTCTAATGGAGACGATATATGAAAATAATTTTGTTATTTTGATTAATGAACTTTTTATCACATTTGTCTAAGATCATTTAGGAGAATGAACCCTTTCATGCATAGTGGCCACTAACAGCGGACAGCCATTTTAAAGTTGTTTTCTCTTTTATGAATGAGTCTTAATGTCACAGTTTACAAAAATCTACTGAAGTAGATTATCCTAAAACATGCATAAAAGAGTTAAGAGCAGAAAATCACAAAACTAGCATTATAAGACAAGAAATAAATTACATTAAGATAGTTTCATTGTGCTGAAAAAAAAGTAACATTTTTTACATTTCTGCCTTATAACAGAAACATTGTCTAAGCGAACAAAGCCCATGCATGTATACATGCCCATGCCATAAACGCTATCATAACCTACCGTTGTAGAGTTTCTGTGTCCTCCTGTAGCTTCACGTTGAGTTATAATGCTTTTCCAGTGTCGTTTCCTGCTGCTTCAAATTATGTACAAACCATCACAATTGGCCGTAATAATACAGCTGTTAATGACTCTCAATCACGTCACAAGTTTTATTTCTAGACTGTGGTGTTAATCTGTCACTTCTCATCCATCACGTCCAGACTCCACCTTCTCAAAAGGATGACTCTTTGTAGGATCAACATGTGATAATGTCATGGCGAGACTTTATGAATGAGCTGATGTGATGACAGGTGTCAGAGATCAGCAGGAGGTGATTTGACAAGTTCTTTTGATATGAAACAGCAGGACTCTATTTCAGATCAACTTCCTCCAGGTCCGAGTTAACATTTTAACCAACTACCTATAAACATCATCAAAGAAAATCCACATTATTCACATATTACACAGTAGAAAGCATCAGAATCAGTGGATTGAGATACCCAACTCTTAACGACCTAAAAACTACATTTATCTGACTTCCAAAATAATTTTCCTCTACATTTACCCTAGCTCTATCACCATTTATTCTAGTATTATCCTCTACATTTTGACTACATTTTGATTTGCTATTGAAATATATCATTAACTTGAACACAATAACAACTTTCTACAACCAATTTCAAACTATCAAACTCCATGGGTTTTACTGGTGATGATGCAGAATGGTGATGATGCAGAAGACATTTACTTTAGAGCCTTTGGACGTCCAAATGAGTCATGTCTAAGGTCACGTAGAGGCAGAGTAACTTGATTTTTTCTTACTTTTTTGAAAAGATTAGCAGCTCAAAAGTTATCAAATATTTTCAGTCAGCAGATGTTTTAGTCATAGTCAATAACATGGCTAATGGAGTGTTTGAGAGTTGAAGTTCAAGCTTATTCATGCCATATTTTCAAATTTTGGGATTTTCTTTTTCATCTTAAATGTAGTTTTGCCAAGAATAATCTGTCAGAAATTGCAATTGAATATGGATGTACTGTATTAATAAATACCAATCTGACTAATACAAACAGAACAGATGGCCCTGTAGCTTACAGGTTCTAGGAACAATCAATAACAAGTTGAATTTGTGAGGTGTTCAGGTTCTGTCTCTATGATTGAGTCCTGAGGTCTTCATACAGGAGATCAATCTTCCAGTAGAAGTGGACGTTGGAGACACTGACGGAGAACTCAACAAATTAAATGAAAGTCTATACATCATACATATATTCCTATCAATGCTCATTGGTCAAAAAATAGGAATTTCTAAACATATACACACTGTGTCTGGTCGTGTTTAAAAATTCAATCCTATTGGACAGATATTTTACAGAATATGGAACAAATTCTTGGAGTGTCTTTGAAACTGGACCCTGTCTCTCTACTACTCCTGGGACATCCGAGTCGGGACATCATCGTTGCAACCAGTTTGAAAAGACTTTATGATATCCTCGCATATGCTGCAAGGAAAAACATTTTCATGTCTTGGATAAATGACAAACCTCCCACAAAAACAACTTGGCAAAAAATCCTTATGGAATGCCTTCCTATGGAATATTTGAACTGTTTACTTCATTCCTCAAAGGGACAGTTTATGACAATTTGGACTCCATATCTTCGTCTTTCTATCTTTATCTGGGATTAATCTTTTATTTTTTTCCTACTTTTTATTTTTCTTAACATTTTCAACTGACCAGGTATTGTGCTGAGCTATGTTTATTGTTAAAATGTTTTAATATTCAATAGATAATTGAAAAAAAAACACATTGTATTATTGCTGCTTTCTTTTTTAATCTGCTTTTTTTTTAAAAATATCCGAGCTTATAGAAAAGAAAAACATACAACTTCTTTGTATGTGTGAAAATCAGTGAGTTCACTTCCTGAGAATGCTCAGGAAAAATAATCCGGAAGAGAAGCAGCTGATGGCTTTCTACAATGCCATTGTGGAGAGCAACGTGTGTGTATACTGGGAGCCCAGCAGTCGACAGGTGCGCTATGCAGAGGGGGATCAACACCACTCAAAAGATCAGCGGCTGCCCCCTGCCCCGCCTGGAGGACAGAGCAGGCAGCGTCATCAAAGACACATCCATCTGCTTGATCTGGCACACTCTGGCAGACACCACATGTGCCTCAGAACAAGGACAAATACATTCAGATGCAGTTTCAGCCCAAGAGCTATTACCACACTTAAAAGAAATAGTAATAACTGGTGTCCTTCTAGTAATGGCACTAAATGCATCCTCATGCAGTCACTTCTCATAATGTGCACCTACCATGTAAATGCGTATTATGTACATATAGTCTTGCAATAATCCTCTGTTCTCACAATAACTGCTCAAGATTAAAAATACAAATGCACTATTTTTAAACTTTCATAAACACATTAATATTGGTAAAATTAAAATATGCATACTGTTTGTACTGTTAAAATTGTGGATTCATATTTTGTCTGTTGTATTTTTAGTTCTATTGTTATGTGACTTTAGTTACATTTTATAGTGTATATTCTTAATTTTATTTTTAGTTTGTTTTTGTACATTTTTATTTCCGCTATTCATATTTTCTGATGTATTGATTTTTTTTTATAGATTGCGCTGACTGGAGTAGCGCACAATGACAACAACTATTCAAAAGCTATTCTATTCTACTGTACTCTATCCATGAAGAAAAAAATTATAATGTCTATAATTGTACTCTTTTTTAACATTGTTTATCTTTATACTATTAGCGCATCGGTAGATTCTTTAATCAGTGAATTTCCCTGTTGTGGGATCAATAAAGTCTCATTCAATCTAATAAGGCTGGGAAAGTCGTCCACCTCGAGATATTACTGTAATGTTGTCTCCTTACAACCTCTCCCTTTTCCATCTTTGTTTATTCCTTTCACAGGATAATTGAACACATGCATTTCCTGTTTGAGCACCACCAACTTTATTTCACATTTAAGCGTCATAAATCAAACACAGTTGAGAGCTGTGGCTTTGTCTCAGTCAGGCTTCTTCCAGAAGCACTTTGTGACAGACTTTAGTGTGGATGAACTGGACTGACCTGTACAGAGTCCTGTCCTCAACCCTATAGAACACCTTTGGAATAAATTAGAGTGGAGACTGAGAGCCAGGACTTCTCCTCCAACATCAGTGTGTGACCTCACAAATGCGCTTCTGGAAGAATGGTCAAAAAATTCCTAAAAACACACTCCTAAACATTGTGCACAGCCTTTGACAGAAGAGTTGAAGCTGTTATAGCTGCAAAAGGTGGACACTCCTCATACTGAACCCTATGGATTAGGAATGGGATGCCACTTAAATTAATATACGAGTCAAGGCAGGTGAGCAAATACTTTTGGTAATATAGTGTACATCTAAACCTGGTGAGACCAGGAACAGCTGAGACTACAGAGGCCAGGACTGAAATTCACACACACACACACAACAGGTGGTGAGGTGAGGAACAGGAAGGCAGGTCCACGTCACCCCCTGCTGGCTGCTCACAGGTCCTGCAGGTCCTTCTGGATGTCCCACAGTGTGTTGGCACTGGCCTGAAGCTGAGCGACCTCCTCGTCCGCCAGACTCATGTTGACCACACTCGAGACGCCGCCGCTGTTGAGGACACAGGGCAGGCTGAGGTAGACCTCTTCGCCAATCCCATACATGCCCTACAGGAAAACACACAGGAGACGCAAAACTCATGTTTACTGGTCAAAATGACCCTGACTCGGCTTAACTAGAACAGCTTCCTACTGTATCATGACGGGTGCAGATAGAGGGAACCGTATGTGGCCAGGCTTCATTGGCTCAGCTGCATCAATAAGGCAATCAGAGAACTGACAGCTTATAATAAGATAAAAATGCATCAGACGAGAGCGGGTGAGCTCAGGGTGGTGTGGCCGTAAGCTGTAAGGACTCACTCTATATACATATATACAGCACATGGACTCACTCTATATACATATATACACCACATGGATTCACTCTAT
>JAPTHA010000024.1:19933864-19954472 GCA_029814585.1 Gymnapogon annona
TCTTGTCTTATATGTGCTGCTGTAAACTGAAATTTCCCCGTAGGGGACTAATAAAGGATCTAATCTAATCTAATCTATCTAATCTATGTAGCACCATGTAGCCTGATATGCCAACTGCTCAGATAACTGGTTGCCCCTCACCTTCTGAATGACATCACAAGTGTGAGGTGTCTCTGTGTAAGGAGAGTGAAGAAAATAGCTGCTGACCGCATCCATAGAACACAGCATCTGTTTAACACATTGTGTTACTTTTTAAGACATTAAGCTTTTTGCAAAATGTTACCATTTTTTTCACAATGGGAAACTCCTTCAAGCCTAACCCATTCTGAGTTAAGACCACAGCTCAGTATTTCTTTAAATTCAAAATGACTGTCTTATTTGTTCAAAGAGAGAAAGCATTGTTGTCTTTGCCATCAGGAGGTTGTGATAGTTTGAATACTTAACGATCACATATTGAATCCACATCTTTGCACAGATTTTGCCTTTTTCGGAAGATTCTCTCAGAAGGAACACACTTTTCTTGAACACAGTCTCCCCTCCATCAGCTTCACCTGGCATTGACAGACTGAGGCCTGACCACCCTCATCTAAATGTAACCTGGGGAATTTAATATCTCACAGAACACCAAACAGTAGTTAAAAGTTGGTTATAAACAGAATTTAGTTAAATCATGAATTAAAGAAACAGAATAATGGAAGATTTTATTTGATAAAGTATGGCTGATGTCACAGATTCCCTAGATTCATATCTGATCAGTGTTTGACTTGATTAGGAAGAGAAAAGGAAATGTACAAACTGACTCCTGAATCCAAAGAAAATATAAATAAAAACCTGCTAACATATACAGCAGTGGACTTAAAGCTACAGAGAACAAATACTTGGTTAGTAATGTCCCATTACTCACTCATAATATTTAACTCAAACTATGCTATACTTCATGAACCATTCCCTGAGCAAAACCTTTGCAGGATGTAGGATGAGGAGGAGTCCTGTTGGCTTTTTCCCTTCCGGGATCACGACAGTCAATTAAATTTGCATATTTGATTTGGCAGGAGTTTTTACGTCAGATGCCCTTCCTGAGCCAACCTGGCTTTAACCGGCACAGTGAGGCACAATAAGCCATCCTTTTGGCTATAGTAGGCTGTAGCATGAAGGATCTTGCCCAAGGACCCACAATGGATGCTCATCCCAGGAATTGGGAGCCAGCCTTACCAACTGAGCTATCCAGCCCCTGAACCAATTTAAAATTTTAGTTCTAATTCATTAAAAACAAACTGTGTGTTGTACAACGTGCTTGAGGCTGCTAGAAAACCTAAACACCCGATTATGCTGGCAAGTGTAACGGCCTTGTGTCAAGCTTAGTTTACAGCCATCCATATGTTTCAGCCAAGTTTGAGATTGACACAAGGGGAACGTGGGATCTACCATTGATTGAGATTGGTGGGGTGGACAATTGTAAACTACACAGATCAGGAAGCTGGCTCGTTAAGCTTCCATTCCCCAGAGTTTCTTCCATGATTTTCCTCTTCTCTCGCTGTCCACCGCATCCACATGCCCTGTTTAGCTTGAGAGGCTGCCTTCGTACATCTCACTGCTTGGTCCTGTCGACGTCCGCTACCACCAATGCTTGACGCTGTAGAGGGGTTGCCTTGCGTCAAGATGGCCTGCTCTCTCCAGATACTAGGCTACCTCTCTCCAGCTGTATGCAACCAATGAGGTCTTGAACATCAAGACATTGTAGGACAGACTTTTCCTGCTGTGTACCTGCAGCTGAGGACCACTGCCTTCCAGATTACAAGATTGGAGCTCAGTGAAATCAATGGCTACCACTTCTAGTGGACTGAGGGAAGGAAGGCTTGAACTGGAGGGTGGCTCTGAGGGTGTGGCATCTTTGTCAAAATGAATCTTTCATAAGGCTTAATCCATTTTTCAACACCCTCATACAGCCATAACCTATATTATCTAATATCGTCATATGGCCTCTCCAGGACTTGTTCTCTCAAACAGTTGGGTTAAAATAACTGCCACACTTGTCCACTTGGAAGGCAGTGTGAATGGTGGATGACCAGAGTACAAGGTCTGGCCTGATCATGGTTACCCTACACATAATTACCTGAAACTTTTACAATTAGAAAGCCCCTGTCAAGGATGGCGAGTCCCATGGTCACCGTATCCAGTTCCACATAATCAATATATGGAATGTCTAACCCAGGGGTCGGCCGCATGCTTGGAGTATTTTCAAAAATATATGAAAATGGAAAAAAGATGGTGGGGGGGATATATTTTTGTTTTAAAATGGTTTCTGTAGGAGGGCAAAGAGGACACAAAATTCTTAACATCTTCCAATGCTGTAAAAATGTTTAGAATATAAAATTTCAACATTTCCTTCAACGAAGAGTTGCGTCACAGCCTGCGACACATGTTTCAGCGCAGCTTTGTGCGTGTGGCTGGTGTAAAGAAACCGGACGGTGTGTCGTGGACCATGGATCCCAAAGGGAGAAAGCCAAAGATAGCTGATGAGAACAGAGGGTTCAAGGAAGAAGTTGTTAAATAACAAAAAGAGTCATTTTATAAAGACATTTCCAGAGAAGGCATCCTGCATTTGCAGCAGACCACCCAGTGGACCCAGTGGAATTTCACCAACAAAGCAATATATGTTAAATTTCTAAATGAAAGTTAAACTTAAAGCAGGAAAGATCAAAGAGCACAGTGAAAGAAACAGTCTCTTTCATTAGTATAGTGGTCAGTATCCCTGCCTGTCACACGGTAGGTTTGACTTCCATTCCCTGATGTGGAGTCAGAAATTTTGGAATTTCCCACTGCAGGGAAAATAAACATTTAATCACGAATTCTCGTTATGTATTTGTAGCACACTTAGTCATTTTGATAGTATGCTAATATAGTTCATTTACACTTATAGCCTGTGTGTTCCCTTCACATAACACTTATATAAGAACTTCAATTTTTCAAAAAAGATCAACAGGTTTACAACTGAGCCACATTCTCAGACCTAACTGAGAATGAGGGACCTTCTGTAGAGTAGAATTTTTTTTTTACATACATAATCCCTTCAGTGACTCATATAGCCTTATGAAGATATTTTACTGACGATTTAAGCTTGTAGACTTTAATTAAACATAGCCAACTAAAATTATATATCACACATTTGCATTCATCTGCTTTCCCAACTGATTTTTTTAATCTAAAAAATTGCTTTCACTTTTGTTATGAATCACAGCTCCAAAGAAATTTGACCCACAGCATTGGACTATTACCTTTGTCCACAAATTTACATTCAGCTCCATTAAATTTGAAGCCTTTCTCTACCTTTGTAAGATCACTTATCATCCAGTTTAGATGTACTTTTAGGCAAAGTACCTTCTTACATTGTCAGAGTAAACCTGCAGGGAAGCAATATGATTAATAACTAAAGTAATTCATCCCAAGTTTCTGAAAATAGTAAGTAAAATAGTTTTAAGACCAGTACATTTAAAGATTTATAAGAAAAAGTTTACTAAAAGATGGATTAATTAAATAAAATAACATATTGGTGGCAATTAATACTTCACATACTGAGATTTAAGACAATGAATGAAGAACCTACAGGTAACAGGAATAAAACCATTGACAAGAAAACGATGAAGGATCTGGCAACAATCAAGTTTATTTAATGATATACAGTCTACATTATCATAAATAAACAGATTCAGAATCCTTACCCACATAACCCCTGTCCTGTCCACTGTGGGAGAGCTGCCTGATGAGAAATCAATTGTGTTAATGTCATGAAAGTTCTGCTCAAGATTACAGTCACACCTGCATGGACTATATCTTCCTTTCAACTGTTACCTTAAAATATGCTATAAAAAGCTCAACACGCTACTTTAGAAAAATATCAAAATAGAGACAAGACACCCGAGGAATTTTCCCCACCCCCCCAATCACCTACAGAAAAACCAATGCATCAAATGTGAATCAACCCAATGGCCAAACAAACCCTTTACGGCTAATTTGTGGCAATTTAAACAGGCAGATAAAAACAAGCAAAATAGTTAAGTATCCCAATGAGTCCACTTTCCCCGTGTGTTTGGAGATCTGCTGTGTCAGTGAGGTGGGCTATGTGGGTGCCCTGCATCAGCCAGTCCTGCACATACATCAAGGACTGAAGGATCAAAAATCTTAACAAAAGCCAAAAAAATGGAAAAAAGCACAACAAAGCACTAAAACCCAACGCATGTAAACTCAAAAGGGCACACAGGCAAGCCTGGAAAATTAATAATGATGTATGACATTATGATGAAGTTTCCTGAAGCAGGAGTTGTCCAATGACAATCTAAAATGCAGTTTCATTAGATTTTTTCCATGCACTGCATGTGAAACTTTGAGGATGTAAAAAGATGCTAAAAAACAAACAAAAAACTGTAATTCTCCTGTCTCAATCTGACGACTCCAGAAGTCATGATTACCCGAGGGGGAACTTCAGAACCTCCAATATTGTGATTTATCAAATTAAAAATCTATTGGAGATTGAATTAGAGTTGGTTTTCCTCATGCAGTGTTGTGACCTGACGGCACCATGTGTGTCCTCCCGGCACAGACGCATGAGAAGGTTTGAGCTGAATTGACCTGAGCACCATAGAAATGATTCCTATCTAAATGTCTAACTACAAAGCAAATTATGAAAATCATACAAGACATGAAGGTAATATGGTATTAGTAATGGTGTAGCGTTGTGCTTCAAAATGGGAGGGCATTAAGTGCCAACATTGTCCAGGTACTCCACCATCAGAAAAAACCTGGCACAGAGCATTAAGAACTACAGTATGATCATGAAAAACTACAACCATGCATGATAACCTGGCCTCTCCATTCTGCACTCTTTTCTACATACAAGGGTTAAATACACACAAAGACACAAACAATTCACAGATTAAAATAAACATTAAAACGAGTCTCTTCTGACTGCCACAAAACAGCATTATCCAGAAGCTACTGCTTGGGTATAGCTCCCTCTGGTTGTGGAAGGAGAGCACAAAACCAGAGGAAAAAGTTAATTGATTACAATTAAATTTGTGTCCTTTGTCCACATATGTAGGAAAAAGGAAGAAGAGGCAAGCCCAGTTTGGTGCGTGGGTTGTGATGTGCAGGCGGAGGTGAGGCGGTGTGGGTATATGGCAAGGGACTGCTGAGGGTCATTACTGGTCGCTACTCTGTGTGGCCCCGTCACCGCTGATGCCCAGGTAGGTGGCTGCGTTTTCCACAACACCCTGCAGAGGGACGACCACACCGTCCACGAGACCTTTTAGGGTGTTGATGTGACTGGCATCCAGATTCTGGTAGGTGTAGTACAGACCAGCGACCACAGCAATGAGCAACAGGAGCTTGAGTAGGACAGACAGGAAACCTCGCTGGGGTGGTGCTTTGCTTGAAGAAACTGTGGTGGTGGTGCTGCCTCCTCTGGTGAAAGACTCAGAGTAAGTGCGGCTTTCGGTGTGGATGGTGCGCTGCACACGGGACTCGTCCAGCCAGTAATCTCCCGGTTTTAATGGTCGACCAGCTGCCCCTCGAATTGGACGCCTGCAAGTCGCACTGAACAGACAGTCAACAGCATTTATTTAATGTTGATTTTTCAAGTCTCCATGTAAAGAAATTCAATCCCCAAATGTTTTTCATCATGTACCATGGGCATCACGTCATTTACATGCTGGTGCTTTGTCTAACCAAGACAAAAGGGTATTTACATTATGTTTCCGAGGTTTAAATGCATATTTCCTCCTCCTCCCACCATTTCTCAGGGACTTTAAACTTTGAGAACCAATATACTCTGCAGTTTTAATTTAAGATCAATTTTAAAACAACTTTTTTAGTGTTGAGCGTGTTTTATCGGAGCTCCCAATACGAATGTACATCAGTACCATGCAATGGCAGGCACTTTTAGGTGTTTTTATACTTTCACAACTCGTTAATATAATTCACTTCTAATAACTTTATTGATTCAAGTCCCATCTAACTTTAACTTACACGTATTACATGAAAGTATCATTAGCAGAGACAATTTTAATTAAGTTGCAAATAAAGTGACACCACATTACATAAGTCACCAAACAGTGGCTGTGTTACATAAAGTTCTGACCAATAATAATATTTTACATTACATGTCATTTATGTTTTGTATTTTTGTTTCAGTGTGATTAATATAATTTATTCACAAAACGCAGAAAAAGACTTTAAGTAAATGCAACTTTCTAAAAGATTACAGGTGTAAGTAATTTTTACACAAACTAAAGAAAACCCCAAAAAACTCAAAATTCTTTTGTTTGTATTTTGGCTCTTTTCTACTTCTATTACTTGAAGCTGTATTAAACCAGTTCATAATTTTGATGTTATAGCACATTTGAAGACATAAAATTCAGCTGATTGACATGTTAGACTTAAGTACATATTACATCCTTTGCAAGTTGGAAAGTATCTGATGTGACATGTCTAAAGCTATGTGCACTTGAATGGCAGTAAAATAACCACTCCATACAGAATATCTAAATAACAGATAAGTTTGGATCAGTTGTTACCTGATGCCAGTTGGTGTGCTTATTTCATTGGCAAGAATATCTTCAACAACACTCTCTCCCATCTTTTTCTTGGGAGTCTCTTCGGCAACAACCACTTCTTCAACCACCTGTCAGAGAAACAAAATGTCTTAACATAAATGGAACATTTACACAGTAGGATTGTTTTAGTTCAATGCTAACACAAGCCTCACCTTTACTTGTCGTCTGCTGCTTGTTCTGACAGTGACGGGAGCTTTCCCTCGGCTTCGCACAGGCTTCTCCACTACAGGAACTGACTCAGGTTCAGGGACAGTAATCTCCTCTGGGACATTTAAAAACAGAAATGCGAGATAAAATCTTCCATCATTACAGGTTTTACTAATTATGTTGACCATGTTATTAAATAATGCAAGTAAACCAGGCCATTCTAATTTGACTTGGGAGTAAAATTTGGATGGTGAGCTCACCATCTTCTTTGTCACTGTACTGGTCAGAGTTTGTGTTTCCATTCTGGTTACTGTCAGCCTTTTGGAGAGCCGTGACATCTGTTGGAGCTTCAGGCTCAACTGGAGGTTGATCCAAAAGCTTCTGGAGCTTCTTCTCATACACCTTTCGAGTTGAGGCTGAATGGAGAGTCGAAACATTTTACTCACGCAACTCAATTCAGATTTAAGAACACAGATTAAAAAACAATTTAAAACCACATGCACGCACGCAAGCACACACACACATTTAAGACAAGCACTTCGGTCTTCCACCTTGTTTAAAATTTGAATACATAATCAGTAAAGCAGAGAGCTCATTGTGAGAACCATAGTACTGGTTTAGAGACTGGTGAGAAAGCAGGAGGGGGCATGATTGCAGGAAAAGTGTACATTATTGAAACAATTATACATGATTAAAAACATTGGAATATATGGAACAACCATTTATTTGTTGCTATGATGTGACAACTGCTTCATAACTTCGTGGAATTCTAGACAAAGAATATTAAAAACAATTAACGTACTCTGTAAACCATCAGATTAGACAAGAGTGAAACAAAAACTTTAAAACACATATTTGACCACTCAAACTAAATAAAAAAATACCATAGTACCCACGACTATTCCGAATCTGCCGATATAAAAGGCTAACTGCCACAATATGAAAATTAAATTGTCCAGAATTTTAAAGGATATGCCTTGAAATATTTAAACTTCCGTTGGGTTACAGTGAAAAACTAAATAATTCACAACACTGATGCCAAGTTTGCATCTTAAACCACAACACCATCTTCCAAATGCGCCGAAGTTGTTCTGTGTCCCTCCAGCCACTTACCCACAATGGGTCCCGATTCCACACCGTGTTTCGCCAGCTGTTGTTTTAAATCTTCGTCAGTGAGTTCTGTCACTTCCACTTCTTCTGTGCGAGGCTTGTCTGTCTTTTTGGTAGCTTTCTGCAGAAAAATCAAAGTCGCATTGTTGACCTAAACAAGCCGATTAAGTACTTCGGGGACTGGTGTCTTAGTGCAGATTAGCCCTGCACACAAGTGATCAAAGATGAAAAACAATTTTAAAAACAACTTACTCTGCCAGATCGACTTTTGTTAGAAACCACAGGTGCAGGTAAATCTTCGTCGCTAGAAAATGTGTCCACGGGCGGGATTTTCTTGTTGTTCAATATGGTTAAGTTTTTGAGATACAGTTGTACGTACACTTCTTTCTTGTGCTCGCCACTGGGAAGTGGTACATTGTTCGCTGTAAGCTCATTCTTTAGCTTATCTTTCGTGAGAACCGACGGGTCTTCGAGGAATTCTGCCATGCTGGATTTCTTTTATATCACTAGCGGGAGTTTTCTTGCTTTTCCGGTTGCAGCTAACGTGAATTAGCTTGTTCGCTGAGCAGCTACCAACAACAACACCAAGAACGTGACCGAATAACGCTGTTGTCAAACAGGACTGGCGCCTACTGCAGCCGACTCTGCTAGCAGCCACGGAAGCGGTTTACAAAAATAATCGGCAGTTTCTGCTTGTTAGCCTAGCAGCTAAATCATTAACCTGTAGATATGATTTTTCGAAAGTCGATCCGTGCATGGATTGAGCGGGAAACCGAAAGCAAGAGTGAGAATTGCTCGGTTGTAAATTAACCGAATTAGCTTAGCATTAAACCGGTCCACTTGCTTCTGTCTGTCCGCGGTCGAAACAGGGCCAACGAAGAAGCAGAGCCGTTATTGAACAGGAGACCCCAGTAAGGTCGCCTCTGATTGGTTGGCTTTGAAAGGAACAGTCACGGGCCACGGCCACAAAGAAATGAGCAGGCCGATTTAGATAACAACTTTACTTAAACCCTGCAGATAATATTTAAACTTTTGTATCGCAACGGGCACGCTTTCGACAGCATCATTTTGTTGTGCGTACAAATTCTAGTTTCACGTACTCAAATCGACTCATAATACGAGATAAGCGAACAATGCTACAGGCAGTTTAATGGCTATGTGGCTGCCATTTCTGCTGCACAATTCATGACTTTTTTTGCGAATAACATCAAATGTAAGGCTTAAACAATACTTTTTGCTCAGTGAAAGTATTTACCGTATAGTTAAAGGTTGTATTTCCATGTTACATACATTTAGTGTTTAATGTGCCACGTTAAGCTATTTATGTGAAGTGCTGGTTTTAACAGAAGAGGGCAGCATCAGACACACCATTCAAGTAGAAGTGAGGAGCGCTTTGGAAAAAACGGTCATCCTGTGATGTGTCTGTAGGTATTTAATTTAATCCATCTAACAGCTCCTCAACATTGATTTCAAAAGACGGTTTTAGACAAGAAGATCTCGCCAAAATAAATCAAATTCTGTTAAAATGTAAACATTGACAGGCAAATTTTAAAATTTCACACTGGATCAGGCTTTTTCTGCCATTTTTAATAAAAAAGTGTTAACCAATGAGAACAGAAGGTTTAAGTTGCGAGGAACAAAGTATCAAGGTGCAGAAATCTCCCAGTGTAATGTGAGCAGATGGCAGTTGTATTGTTTCGGGGATCTTGTACTGTTTGACTACAAACTTCTTTCATTATTACGTAATTTTACACTATTAGTGTTTTCCCAAAGGCAATGAGAAAGGCACTCAGGTGAAGGGCTCAGGGTCCTGCAACAAAATTGTATATTTTTCAATAGAAGTACTTAATCTACCAGCATCTATAGACTTAGACTTAGACTTCCTTTATTGTCATTACGCAGACACACAATGAATCTGGTAACGAAATGTCATAGAATTGTCAGCTGATGATACAAATAAATATGGAAAAAATAAATATAATTATAAATAAATATAAAAATAACTATAAATATATCTATGTCGCGAATGAAAGGATTCCCTGCACACACTTGTGTTGCATCCGGTCTCATTTGGGAAATGACATTCTTTACAGTTAGTAGATCTGAGAAGAAATACCAAAAACCCTCTCTAACTTTGTTTTCTAACACCCAAACATTGTATGATAAGATGGTTTTAATTCTCCCTTGACAATTAAGCAAGCACATGACTCCATGGGAACAGATGCGTCTTTACTCTTACTTATTCCTTCTTTATTGGTTGGCTTCTGTTCTTTGGTTCTGGATTTGGTGCTACGGGAGAGATGGCTCTTTTTCTTATTGTTTGTGTCATTGTCATTCTTTTTCTGTACAATATGCATTTATGAAATTAAAGTAAATAATATAATTTCAGACCATTGTTAACATAAAACAACAAATAACATTAACATAAACATTTTTAGAAAAGCTACACCGGATAAAAAACACACAGCAAAACTTAAAAGAGAAATCAAGTAGAGCAGCAATTGTCTAATAGGCCTGAGGAAAATCATTTTATTTTGATGCTCTCCGTATGGATTTTATATGGCTCAGGCATCACCAAGAATGGTTTGTGTGCAAAGCATTATAATCTCTATGGAAAGCATTTTAATTATTTTTTCTTCGTTGTAATAATTAATGGAAAACGTAATCTAATTTCATGATGTATGTGACATTTTCATAGGAACGTAGTGCATATGCAGAGGAAAAAAACAAAGACAAATGTTCGCTTGATACCAGTGAATGTTCTGTTTTCTGACCGTACAGACATGGTAGAGTTTGACCACTGACTGCCTGTCTTTGGTCTCTGCTGGGTTCTGCTGGCCTCTGCTCTGTGGTGAGGCCCACCTCCTGCCATGGGGACAGCGGTTTGAGGTGGCAGTTTAACTCCCCACCTGTCCTTCAGACCTGTCTCTCTGGGGCTTTCTGGGATGCTGCGGCAGAAAGCAAGCAATTGATCCCTACCTCAGCTCCGAACCACACTAAATAGAGCACTTGAAGTATAGTTCAGCTTTTCCATAGTGGATTTGCCAATGGAGTGTAAGCGTAAAAAAAAATTGAGCCCTTGAGAAACACCTCTTAAGCTTCCTTTGTATGTAATTTATACAGAAAATAAGGCATGGGCCAAGAATCATAGAAAGTGCCTCTTTAAGAATAACAGTCATGGCCTCTGAAAAATGATCAAAGCCCACTCTTTAATCGTCAACATTCACATTTTCAGAATGAGTTCATTTAATATGGAATTGCTCCACCTGATGTCCACCAGGCAGTATAATTGACAACAGGTTTTGACAGATGATTGTACAATAAATTCTGAGAACAAATGACACATCTGGCAGGAACGAGAAATACAACTATGGGAATGCAAAAGGACCGTGTGAATGCATCCCTAAAGCAACTGCAATAATGTTATGACAAGAAAGCATAAATGATAAATAATGTCTAGAAGAAACCCAACACAAATAGACATAAAAGTGGATCCCCTGATTACTTAAAAAATGTTAAACACAGACTACATGGTTGAGTTTGTCTTGGATTTTAAGCATTTCTAAATCCCACTTGAGCCAACCACAGCAGTAGCTTAGGAAAAGTCAACCTTTACCACCCAGAGAATGTCTGATCCAATTGCACTGACACAACAAAATAGGTTCTTGTGAAATTAATCAAACTTATGAAATTTCAACACACTGTATGATCACATTCCCGTTTCCTTGTGCCTCTACATCTGTTACCTTGTCCAGGTTCATGTAATGGCCAAAAATTTAGCTGAATGTATATTGAAATGTTACACAAAATGCACATTCACAGTCCATAGAAAGCGCGTAAGAGGGGAAAATAGGGCAGTTTTCCTTCTGTAATCCATAACAACAATTTGAAATCCTCTGAGGAAGTTATTTCCCAGTGCCACATTAATTAAGATCATCCCCTTCACAGTTTCCTGTCCAAAGTGTAGAGAAGGATATGGGCAGCAGGAGCAGTGTATTTTAACAGAAGTTGTGTGTCCTGGCCAAAGAACAGCCGTCTAGCAGCGCTTGCACAGTATATTTTCATCTGTTGACAATCCAAACTCTACCTAAAGGACACACACTTAGTTGTAGACATTTCTGTCAAAAGGAAAAATGAGACTCCCTCTTTGGCCCTTGTTGATGCCCATTTGGCCCCCGGCCTATTTGTATCATACGTCTTCCTCCATGTATTTGCATTACTATTATGATTTGGGCTTTTCCCGTTTTATTTGGCCATTGAATACAGAGCCACACTTGCCCATGTCCTCACTGAACTTAGGGCAAACATTACTGTTGTGTGTGAATTTCCAGGTAGTGAATGAAGAATTTCTATTGAATCTCCATAGAGTGATGGCATGTTGAATGGTCTGTAGGAAAATTTAATGTTGCCCATTCATCTCCTCTGCATGTAATGCACTGACATGATGGGATCAACACAAATTTAATCAGTTAGGCTCTCTAGCAGTGGCTACTATCAACCTCTGCTACTTACATACTTTATGACCCACTTTGCACAGATGGGCAGTGTGTTGCCAGTAAGGAGCACTGTTCCAACTGGATATGGGACTTCCAGAAATATTATGACACCTGTATTTTGAAATTTTTGCAGCACTAAAAAGGCACATATGCTGTGTGAGTTGTAAACCAAATTATTGGAAGCCAAGGCAGAATCACAGTTGTTAATGATAAGTATTTCCATATTATATGCTGATGAACTGTTGATGAACTCATTAAAGCTGCAGTGTGCAATACTTTTCTGTGTTATTGGGCAAAATTCCACAATAACCTTTCAGCATATCGTAATTTAAGAGCTGAGATGAAATGAGAATTTTACCCTGTTCTGTGGACTGTGGCAGATTTTGGCTAACCATGCATTTCCAGTCAGAAGGGAGGTGGGGTAAGAATATTATTGACAGCGGGAATTATTGATGACTGTTGAGATTTCCCCATATATGACTTTGCTATAGTCAACTCGTTTCAACTTCCCACAGCGTTGTGAAACAGTGTCAGCTTCATCCCCCCATTTATGTTTAGTCCTCTGCTAGAAACCTAAGTACAATTATTGAAACACTGTACTTACACAGTGTAACTCTGCATTATTGTACTCCATTCTCTGATGATTTAACTTTATACTCTTCTACATTTCAGAGGGAAATATTTACTGTGTGCTCCACTATATTTATTCCAACTAAATGTACAAATTCAGTGAGGTGCTACTTTTATGTATATGTCATCAATTAGATTATGATATAGTCATGGATAAATCTATGGAACAGTATAGAGTAATAAATTAATTAATAATGCATACCTTATTTCATTAGCCATTTGCAACATAAACCACATTGGAACTTAATGTGGTTTGTTGAAGTGAACAATGATATGGCAGAGTAACAATGGATAGACCAAAATACAAACAACCTTACTCAAGTATATAATTGGGCAAATGGACTTAGCTACTGCCTGTCAGTTATTGAGTGCCAAGCACAATCACACTCTATGCCAAAACAAAGAATTTATCCCAAGTTCCCACGAAAAGATCCACAACACGAACTTCAGGAATTCACTGTCACTCAATACTTTAACAATTAAAGGAAGTATTTTACAGCCAAGTGATTTCTCTCTGTTTCAAGCAATAATGTAGTGTGGCATGAAATGAAAACATCTCATCAATTTGTAAGATTTCAGAAAACACACTTGGCTTTCCTCACAGCTCATCAGCGTTAAGGCCTCACGTAGCTTAACCAAATAGCCGACGTCTCACGACGAACAGAGAGGGCAACCTTACACTGTTGACTGCCAGACTTTTGAGTTAACAGGAAAGAAATATTTCCGTGCTTAACTTGGCTGATGCTCTCAACAGGCCTACCTCTGCTTAGTTTTTCTGTCCGCATGGCTGAGCACTGGTACCGGACCAGTATGAGAAGAGCCAAAGCCTTCTCAAAAGCCTCCTGTGATGTGTTGGTTGTGACACCGCCATGCCCCTCAACTGCTTCCTCTCCTTCCCGGATGCCTGGGCTCTGAGCTCACCGGCCCTTCACTCAAGCGAGTCACCATTTAGGTGCGTCAGCATTAAATGTACCTAATGAATGAGAAGTAGAGAATCAACAGAGACTCAGCAGCACTTGTACCTAAAAGAGCCAAATTGAGAGACGTGCCAGCAGCTTAGTGCATTCAGCATTTTATTGCAATTGTTGGCAGAAATCAACCTCAATCTTCAATTAAATACCAAAAAAGAAGCGAGAGTGGATTTTATCATAACTGACAACAAAAGACCTCTTTGGGGACCTGTGTGTGAGGTGCTTCCATAGCCTGACATGAATGTGTTTGTAATTTCCTCACTGGTCGCTTTAGGGTCTTTCTGGTGTCAAGTTATTTTAAGGAATAGCTCTCAGCTCTACTGCAGCCAGTATACATCTCCAAAAACCAAGAACCTAAACTGATATGATCTTACATTATTTATTCAATTCTGAAAGCTGACACTTTTTGGCCTTGTACTGTCTTGTTGCTTTGAATTGACTGCTTTTGGCCAGACTTTATTTTGTCAGTGGACTATTAGGTGCACCGTGTGGAAAAAGCACTTGTCATTGTGTTTACTGTCTTTCCAGGAGGTAGTCTTGATGGTTCTGCTCTTGTAGCAGCTCATAGTTTTGGGTAGTAAAACACCAGGGGCCTATCAATGCTCTGAAGCCTCACAGCGTGGCTCATCCGTGCCAGCGGTGAAGGACAAATGTGCCAAAGTCTGCAGTGTTTGGCTCTTTCCTCGCCCCCTGGATTCCAACACCAATGTATCCAGCTGAGGTACAATAATTTGACACCTCTTAAGCAGCTGGATCCTTTAGCGTGACAACCACTGCTTTGTTTTATATTCCTGAATATTTTGAACGCAATAAAAAATTACAGTCAGCAACATCTAAACTGTGTTTTTATCCACTTTGGACTTTTGCCCCCCCCACCCCCTTCAGTATCCTTTATCCCTCCCTTTCCTATGTGGGATTTAACGTACACTTTGTGGTAACCTTGCTAAGTTATCAATTTTTTCTATGTTCTCTCACACTGAATAAAGGCTTGTTTCTCTGTGCCTGCTTGTTAAGACTTCAAGGACAGCTCCCTCCATCTGGCATTAAGTATTCCTGGTGCCAGTGTCGGGTTAACTGACACTCCTGCACTTAAACTAATGGCAGCGAACAGTCATCTCCCATGAGGTGCTCACCTTGGAAAAAATCACCCAGCTCCCTCATCCCCAATCATACTGGTGCTCTCGCCACCCACTGAATGAAACCATGGGCATGAAAAGAGGGATTGTTTCACTATTCAGGCATATATAAGGGCAAATGAAAACATGTAATATGCATGTCCTGTACTGGATTTGCCCTACTCCCAAGTTCAATGAGACGTTGAGAAGTGGGGAAGAGGAGACCAGCATACAAACAGAAAAAGACCCAGTCAGCAAGTTTTCATTAATAAAACATCTCCACTCAGACACAGCCACACACACATTTCAGAAGTAGAAAAATCACGTCACTGACAACAACTCCATTTGTTTGAAAGCATCGTCAGAAAAATACCCTAACAGTTGATATTTGCAGGGGCTTAAAACAAGTGGTATTTACTTTAGCTCTCATTTGTCAATCTCTGCTGATTTGTATGAATCATAAAGTGTCGTTGGGCAGGTGACGTTAAGTAGGGAAAGACCTTAGAAGGAGGTGGTTGTATAGTGGAATAACAAACTCTACTGACCTAAACACAGGAGACCAGTGTTTGTGTTCCGTCTCCAACCAAAGGTAAATACTGTGTTTACCTAAGTTTCTTATTTTAGACCTGCTCACCTGATCTTGTTCTAACCAAACCAAGCTGATTTTGTGCCTAAACTTCACCAAAACCATACTTTTACTATTTTTACAACATTAATGTAACCGTTTTATAGTAATCTGTGCCAGAGACCGTAAATCCACATATTCTTTGGTTTAGGACAAGGATGAGCAACCTTTACAGTCTAAATAGACATTTTAGATGAAAACAATTTGGTCTGGAACCGCAAAAATATTGAATCCCTTCTTTGCTGTGGTGGTGTAACAATGCATTTCCATATACGAATGTATATAAATGACAACAATTACATTAATGAAACTACATTGACTTTGTTTATTCTGTTTATTTACATTGCATGTAGAAAAAGCTTCTGTCACCATTTATTTGCTCCTGAGGGATTCTGTAAAGGTTTCTGTAAATTGGAGTCCTGTTTAAATGAGCTCTAAATGTAAAATGTTGTGAGATAACTTTTGTTATTGTCTCATTGGATTGATTTATTTTTCACTGATCTTAAAACTGTAACATTTCATATGTTATATGGGAGTTTGATTCGGAGTGAGCCAAGACTATTTCAAGACACTAGCTACTCTTCGCACAATTTATACAACTACAGTACTACAGAACAAAGTTAATCAGAATATGGCAGTGTTTATGTGTTAAGCTGAAAAATTTATTTTCTTATAATATCCGTCATTAGATTCTATTTCCCATTAGATTTCCCAGGACCTGGTCTCTTGAATGTCTTTCAGAGATGGACTGTTTCCATTCTAGGTAACCCACTGAAACATAAACGTCAAGTGCAGGTGAGTCCAGTGCAAAGAGAAGCCCCCCTCCGGCCACAGGAGTGCAGCATCATCACCCGTCCTCCTCTGAACCCCCTTCTCAATGGAAACCTAAACAGCCTTTTAAGAATGAAGAGATTTTTCAGTTTGTTGCTAAATATAGAATGGCCCGGTGGGAGGTGGAAGGTTATAGAGCCATTTTCAACAAAGATGAGCCCCAGGTCCTGCCAGGGCCCGGCGGGTGGCGACTGCCGGTGGTCCACGTTTCTCTTATGCACCGGCTCTTAAGTAAACACTGCAATCCTGCGGTCAGCTACAGCATGGCAAAGACCGAAAGGACTCACTGTGCAGTTGCACACAGCTAATGTGTGTTGTCTCCTCCGGCCCACTCAATCTTCACCCCTTCCCGTCACAGGGGCCTGGGCAGGGGTCGAGGGCTAGTGACAGAACTTGATGTGTGATCCCAGAACCCTGCTGGGAACTCCTGGTGGGGGCAGTGTTGGACTTCATCACCTTTGACTGAGGGTTATCTGTCTGGGAAGTATGATTATAATTAGCAACATGATTATATTTACCTGTACTATACTAATTCTTCATTTTTATGGAATGCTCTTGCAGAGACATCAAAATATATAAACACACATCACTAAAATTGCTGAATTTCAACCACAGATAATAGGTAATGGCCTATGGAGTTTCTTTGATATGACATGGCAATGTATGAAGTGAAATGGCCTCATTACAGCTTGTGTTTGGCCTTTTTTGTCAATGGGGTATGATCTCCAGTCTAACACTCATCCACTATAGGTTATTGAAATTTTTGCTATTATTGTTCGTTGTTGTTAATTTAACAAATTCTATTGTAATTATACTAGAGTTAGCCAAAATGTTAATCAGATAGAACTCTGATGAATTGTGATCGACTTGGTGGCATTGATTTATTGCAATTTATTTCTACAATAATGTCACATCACCGGAACCCTTTATATTAAAGCAAATATTATATATCCATTTAATGCACTGGCTGGTGTGAGTTTAAACTGAATAAATATAATATAACATTAAGTGCAGTTTTAGTAGTTTCCTGTTGAAGCACCTTGGACGTTAGAACAATCTTACACCCATTTTTATCACATTCAAACATTTCATTTGCCAGAAATATCCTTCGGAGTCAGGAAATGGTTGAAATCGGCATGTTTTATCAGAGGGGGAATCATTATAATAATACAGCATTAATCACCAGGATCATATCCAATAAAATGCCAGATTCATCAACACAGAGTCAAAACTGACAGACCATATCCACTGGGTAAAATAAGGGGTAATAGGTATGCCTTTATCCATTCAGCTCTGTTCATGTATTGCTCCCATGTACATAGAGATCACAATATGGGGAGTCTCAGTGGCTACCTGTAAGGACCACAGGGGTGGCAAAAAGCATGGCTGTGGCTTTCTGAGCTTCTTAGTGGTGCGAGCAGAAGGATTTACGGTAACTCTCAGACAACCGTTCACAGCTTGGCCTCTTGGCAAGGATTCGATATTGTCCCTGGCTAAGCATCAAACCCACTGAACCCGAGGTCCAAAAGTACCTACACAAAACCCTAGGAAGTTTGAATGATAAATCGACGACGTTTAGTGGCAGAACAAAAAATATTGGCCTTGCTGGGGATATCAATTTTAATTTTAATTCACAGTGAGAGTGCACACTGGGTGGCTTGATTGACCAGAGATCGGCTTCCAGTTTAATTGACATGCTCTTTCTCTTTATAGTGAGGATATGAACTTTCCTGCAAATTCAGCACAGGTGCAATGGTAGAAAGCAGCCCTACCGTACAGGGGGTGCAGCCAGTGGTGGTGATACACTGACCAAGTTATCTTTAAGTTAATGTCAAACCCTTTCGGGACATATAGATTATTTTTCTGTGAAACTAGACCCTTTCTTTGCGCTGGCTTCAGGATGCCAACTCTAGCCCCTCTGGTTTTGATAAAATGAAAACCAGTTCCATAAGATTTGAGAGAATTCAATGATAAGTCCATATGGCAAAAAGAGCCCAAGAAGTTAATACATATGAAATGTCAGAGAGCAGAGGTGGCAAAAGTACACACATTCCTTGCTCAAATAGGAGTACATGTTCAGGTAAAAGTAGGAGCAGTGTTACAACGTATTTACTCAGGGAAAATGAAAAGATTCAGGCTCTGAAATACACTCAATGTATAAAAGTAACAAATGCAAGCTGTTTCTGTGCAGTCAAATACAAAGACTATAAAACTAAGGCATAGCTCCCATATACTTAAACTGAACTTTTACCACAAACCATTTATTTAAACAGCAATTCTTGTTTTCTAAGTTTAATAACTTCATAGGTATAAAATGTAATTTAGACAAAATATACTACGTAAAATATAATGTAGTCTGGCTGTCCATCTTTACATTACAGCTCCACAAATAATGTTTTAGGATAATATATTAACACCCACACATGCATGCATAATGTGACAGCTTGCTTACACACAGAGTCAGACTCTTTGCCTTTTTGTGTGTGTGTGTGTATTTTTTTTAACAGATTCTCCATCTACTAAAGAGGAAGTAAATGTTAAAAGTTACCAGAAAAATCAATACAGATCTGTAACTGGTGTACTCAGGTACATAACTGAATCTTTGTACTTCTGACAGAGGCATAAAAGATCAATTCATTAATTGTTACGGGAAATGATTAGTATTTGGATGTGTTTTAAATGACTGGTATCATTATCTTCTGCAATAAGTAAAAGCATCAAATGCATACAAATAGAAATAGACATACAAATAGAATTATATGAGTGTGCTGACTCTGGCTGATGCCAAAAGGTGCTTTATAAAGCCACAGGACTGACTTTAAGGTCAATGAGGATGTACCGAGCCAAACACATCAACCACCACCCGGGAGAAAAAAACACACTGCTAATATTAGGGGGAAGACTGATTACAGTGCTACTATTAGGTCTTGGCTTCAGTTTTGGTCCAAAGTAGGAACGCCCTCGGCACCTCGCTTTGGTCTTCATGCCCTCGCTCCTCAATGGCACACTACATGATATTATGAAGAGCCAGACCAAACATGCCGAAGTAGACCACAGGGTTACTCACAGCTCCTGCACATTCTTTTGAGGGTGAAACGCAACCCGGTCCTATTTTTCAGCAGCTTGTCAGACGCTGTGTGGTGCAAGGGGGGAAACTAGGAGGGGAAACTGTTGTCACCTTTCTATAGCTCTTGCTTTTTTCTGACTGACAAAATGGCAACCTCAGGTGTCAGTGAGACCAGATGGGTGGTTTGGACCAACACTGGCAGTCATCACGGATATGGAAAGCAACAGTGTACTTACATCAGCAGCAGACAATAAATGGAAATGAGTTGATTGTTGAAACATTGCAAGCTGATCGACACATTGTGGTAAAGTAATAACTGTACTAACCACATACATTAAGACATATAATTCCATACGTGAGGCTGTAATTGAAGTGACAGCATAATGATTTGGGTAAATTCAGTGAAAATCTTTGTAGCAGCATGAGGAAGCCATATATTTCTCAGTCTGTGCAAGATGCTGAAAACATTACTTTCCTGAGTTTTGTTTGTTCCATCTCCTAAATCTTCAAAAAGAAAACCAACAACAACAAACGTATTTCCTTTCTCTACACATTTAAAGATTGTGTTGGAGAGCAAGATGTAAAGACCTGGACCTGAAAACACTGTCGGGCATTCAATACTGTATGTCTAAGCTTGTCATCAGATGAAGCTCATTTTGAAAAATGCTTGTTATGACTGCTGCTGACCGTATCCACCCACTCCGTGTCCAGTGAGACAGGGGAGAGGAAGTCTTGCAGTGGGTCAGGTCTTCATTTCAATGGGCTATGGAACTGCTGGCGGAGCAGTGTTTAGGTTGTAGTAGGTCGTAGTCATAAAGCAATGCAATGTTTTTGTGACAAGTCACACTTGACACAGCTTGACTTTTTTTCAAGCTCACACTTGACACAAGAAGTGACTTTCATCAACATTTCACAGTAGTTGCATTACAACTGCACTGTTTATAGTGCTGTTCACATTGATGTGCAGTGTTCTCTCTATTTATAGTACTGTTTACATTGATATGTGGT
>JAPTHA010000024.1:20015141-20030624 GCA_029814585.1 Gymnapogon annona
CACTGTTTATAGTGCTGTTTACATTGATATGGTACTTCACTGTTTATAGTACTGTTTATAGTACTGGCTACTGTCTACACTGATATTCGCTATTTGCACTGTTTATAGTGCTGTTCACATTGATGTTCAGTTCAGTTCAGATGTGCAGTATTCTCTCTATTTATAGTACTGTTTACATTGATATGTGGTACTTTCACTGGTTATAGTACTGTCTACACTGATATATAGTATTCTCACTGTTTATAGTACTGTTTACACTGTTACACTGTATATTCTTTCACTGTTTATAGTACTGTTTACACTGATGTGCAGTATTTGAGTGTTTATTGTACTGTTTACATTGTTACATTGACCATCTTATTTATTTATTATTTATTATTGACTGTGTGTGTGTCACTGCAGTCACTCTTGGCTTTGGATTCATTTTAGCAACTGTGAACTTTTGTATTTCCATATTTATGTATTTGTGTTATCAGCTGCCAATCTATGACATTTCATTACCAGATTCATTGTGTGTCTGTGTAATGACAATAAAGGAAGTCTAAGTCTAAGTCTAAGGCTATATATATAGTATATACAAAATATTGACATATATTTTGTTTATATTAAATAAATATATATACGTAATATATATAAAAATATATAGATATATAAAAATATATGCAAGATAACTCACCTGAAAAGAATGAAAAGTATGATTTTGAAATTAGTATTTTTTTAATAAAAGAAAACAGGTCCTTTGTTACATTCATCTGCCTTCTACATGATTACATGAATCACATGAAGTCATTAATGCCCTTCACAGTTCAGAAAACCCCATATGACATAATTTACCTTTTAAACAACCAGAAGGCAGATGTTTCCATGGAATACATATATCATGTTACTGTGGGGTGTCCTGTATTTACAGGTTGAGCCATTAATAACATAAGTGGTTCCTTGCTGTCAACATTCATGCGCCCTGCCGTCTTTGTGGCATGTGTCTCCCAGACTGTTTCATTACGTGCCTTCACTGCTACATTTTCACCTACAAAACCTAAGAAACTTTAAAGATTTTTACGCAAGCCACAATTCATACACGTCACAAACCCATAACAGCAGACAGAATGTGTCTACTCTTGATATGTTGCAAATTCACATTTTTTAAGTATAGTTTTGCCTGGACTAATTCTTAGACTCATGTGTCAGTTCCCTAGCTTGTTTGTTATTGCTGTTTCCTTGGATACGGTCAAGGGGCACCTTGGCTTGACCCAGTCAGTAATTTGGTGAACGCTATATGCTAACACATTAGTAGCAGGCAGGACTGTGTCCTGACAGTGACATTTGACTCTGAAATCCAACCCTTTGTTCAGTAATGGAAAGGCCAGAAAACAATGCTCCTCTGGGATTTTTAGACTTATTTAACTGAGTGAAAAAAAAACAATCACTGCGACATGGAATTATCAGAAAAGGTTTGCGTGCAGAGGCATGTTGTGAGTGCAAAAGATTGCCCTCATCTATGTAATAATGCAAAGCATCCAGGTTGGATTTAGCAACACTGATTATCACCCCAGTGCTATTATTGTTGACTTGGATAACTGATACAGCTTTATGAAGGCAATGAAAGTGGAAAAACAAAGCTATTTATAGATTACATCCCTGCAGTGCATATATAACTTTACCCTTTCTACCACTGGGGCATCTTTTAAGATTTTTTTTATCATTAAAACTGTGTCCTTGCTCGCCATATTGTTTCCATTCTATCCTTAAAACCTGCATACCTGTGCCGTATGTCACTGACCCCGAGTCTTCTGTTCCAAGTTATACAATTGAGCCCTTTAACTGCAGTGAATGGTCAATGTTATTTTGGCAGCAGTTTCCTGAAGACGCTATCCTCTCTGGCTACTCAGGTGACAGTCAACCCAGCAGTTTCCACTGGCTGTGTCCAGGAGGGGCCCTGGTTATGTTAGTCTCTAGCATTCGTGTTATTTCACCTTATTTATTTCAGGGCACATTTAATATGCAGCAGCAGAAAAGCCTCACTGTGCTTAACAAGCCTGACCTATTTGTCGCCTCCATACTGCTTGTTTCTAAAACTGTGGGCTGTGACCCAAAGTAGCCGTGGGCTGGGTCCTGGAGGTTCCCCCCCTGACAAGAATAGCCCTATGATTTCATGAATGAGGGACCTGCTGGGTGAGAGACTGCATTTGTCAGTGGACTCAGCACAGTGAAAACTTGTTGGACATTTAACTTTGGACAGAACACAGCAGGATTTTAATTTTGGGACAGTGAGAAATGTCTTAAGATTCAAAATGAAACGTGAAAGGCTGAATGTTTACTGGTAAATCACTGCACTAAAACAACAAGCCTGAGAGGGACAGGAGCAGCAGCAACAAGTGTCATCTTGTCTTCCAACTTGGGCAGGGCTTTGGAGTTTAAAATGGTGTGAATATGATAGCCATCCCTCGCCATCGGTATATGCAAGTGGAGATCTGTCCGCACTATTGAAAGTTGACGGTTCAGAGGCTCTAATCTGATAAAAAAAAAAGACTATAAATCAACAACAGCACAACGACGTTGGATTGTCGGACAAACAAAGCTGGAGTTCGGGGACGCAGAGGAGATTTTGCTTGAGTTATTGGCGTTTTGTATGAGACAGAGAGCTGGGAGGACGCGCGAGGGAAAAAAAAAAAACGCCAGAGGAAGACACCGAGGAGGTGAGTGAGGGATTTACCCTCAAAGGGGTAAAAGATGACTGTGGTGTCCAAGGAGAACCCCGACGAGACTGTTGTCGTGACTCCTTTGTTACAAGAGGTTGTGGACTTGGAACCGGAGGATCAAGAGTGCAGCGAGAGAGTGGTCATCAACATCTCAGGTCTGCGCTTTGAGACGCAGTTAAAGACCCTCTCCCGCTTCCCGTCGACGCTGCTCGGAGACCCGCGTAAACGGATGCGCTTTTTTGACCCGCTCAGAAATGAGTACTTTTTTGACAGGAACAGACCGAGCTTCGATGCCATCTTATACTATTACCAGTCAGGAGGGAGGCTGCGGAGGCCAGTCAGTGTACCCGTGGACATTTTCCTGGAAGAAGTTAAGTTTTATGAACTTGAAAATGAGGCCATAGAGCTTTTCCGTGATGACGAGGGCTTGACCAGGGAAGAGGAGCGCCCGTTACCGAACAACGAGTACCAACGGCAGCTATGGCTTCTCTTTGAGTATCCGGAGAGTTCAGGACCTGCACGGATAATAGCCATCGTGTCAGTCATGGTTATTTTGATATCTATTGTCATATTTTGTTTGGAGACTTTACCTGAGTTTAGAGAAGTCCCCGTGGTGCCCGACAATCACGGCAATGGAAGTGCGCACGGCAAAGCGCAGAATCCCTTCTCAGACCCTTTTTTCATGGTGGAGACACTTTGCATCGTGTGGTTCTCGTTTGAATTCACCATGAGGTTCCTGTCTTGTCCCAGCAAAGCGGCGTTCTTTAAAAATATCATGAACCTCATAGACGTCGTGGCCATAGCTCCATATTTCATCACCCTGGGCCTTGACCTCGCAGAACATCAGGGCAGCAGTCAACAAGCTGCGTCCCTGGCCATACTCAGGGTTATCCGTCTGGTCCGTGTGTTCAGGATTTTTAAACTCTCCAGACACTCCAAAGGTCTCCAGATTCTGGGGCAAACACTGCACGCAAGTCTGCGGGAACTTGGTCTGCTGATTTTTTTCCTGCTCATTGGAGTAGTTTTGTTCTCCAGCTCAGTTTATTTCGCCGAAGCTGAAGACCCCGAATCTGGATTTTCAAGCATACCTGATGCTTTTTGGTGGGCTGTGGTGACAATGACCACGGTGGGATATGGGGACATGTGCCCCTCTACTATGGGGGGGAAATTCGTCGGATCCCTGTGCGCCATCGCTGGAGTACTGACCATAGCTCTGCCGGTCCCTGTAATCGTGTCAAATTTCAATTATTTCTACCACAGGGAGAACGAGGAGGAGGACAATGTGCACTACGTGCACGTGACTTGCGGGCAGCAGGAGCCGCCCTCCTTTGGTGAATGTGATTCCAGCAGAAGTACCCGGTCGCTCTCCAAATCAGAGTCCTATCAGAATGACGATGACTTGGAAACTTTGACATGTCCCTCTGAGAGCCCATTAGAAGCATACACAGGGAAACTGACAGTGGTATAAAGACACAGACGTTTGGGTGTCTGTCAGTGGGCGTGCATTTTAATTTCTCATTAATAATGTGGAGTTTTATTCACGCCGTCTCAGTGTAACCCCCAGAGAGAGTGCACCCCCCCCCCATAAAGACAAGGAAACTGCTGTTCATCTACTATTTATCTCACTTAAATACAGAAACTCATTGTATAACACTGAGAGCATTTGTTTTTCCAGCTACTGCAAACTTCGACATCTCACACCAGGGTAAAGGGTTAATTAGCTGCAATAATGTGGTTTTATGAGCTAAATACTCACATAAAAACAGTCCCTGTGGCATCATGGCATGTAATAGAATAGAGTGGCGACAACAAAACACTTAAATATATACTGTATTTCCTTTTATACGTATGTTGAGTATTGAAATGACTCCGTTAGAGAGGTGTTCATGTACAGGGATTGGACACTAAATATCTTTTAAATCCCTTAAATCCCTCAAAGTCGTAGACTGGATCTCAGTCGTGCGTAAAAGCGCCGAATGACGCACAGCGCAGCAAAGCGAGAGACAAACTCGATCTGACATATAGCAAACCATGAGAAAATATTTTTTTCTTCATAGGTATAAGCAAGATTATGGATATGAGTGACTGCCTTTGACCTGTGTTTTACATTACAACTCTGTACAGAACTACCTGCCTCGTGACCTACCTGTCATTAGCAACTTGAAAGGCCGCTCAACTGTTTATTTTGTGGCACGGAACGGCAGCGGACGGCAACAATGTGACTGTCGCGAAGTTATGACAGTGCTGCAACATAATGATGACAGATAAAGAAGAAAACATCTCTTATTTGCATTTGAAGGGTGCAATGCGCCTCCACCGCACAGACTGATCAGGATAGTCCGAATAAATGAGCTTTGAGCGCCGCTCTGTGGATGATATAAATATTCCTGCAAACAACACTTCTGCTCAGGATACAGTGTGCAAAATTAACACTTTAGCTTCGGAATATTTGCACTGTTGCAGCTGGCCTTGACTGATTTAGACTTAAGCCTCTGGGATCATTCTCTTTGACTTACCGGATGCTTGTGATGGTTAACTAAGCTCACCAGATGCCTGGCTGCTCCCGTTCACCTCCCAGTGTTAACACAGTGAGTTGTGTTTTCAGGGGGCAGGTGACTATGTGCAAATGTCAGTCCTTAAGAGAACTAACTAAAAGTGTTGTGGATTTTTTTTTTTACCGCTATTGCAGGTAGAACAAGATTTTAGATTAACAGTGTTGTCACCTTTAAACAACTGAAAAAAGTTAAGTTTGCCTTAATGGATACCACGCTTATCTGTCAAAAACAAACAACATTCTTTTATGTAGGCTTTATAAATGACCACACAATCTTTGTATTAAAGCCTTGTGTATATATTGCATTTATTTTTAATATAAATATAACCTTTTCCTGTGCAGCTTATCATGTAAAACTGTCGATATGTATTGAACTTAACTTAATCATTTTTACAAATAAATTCAAAATAAAAAAATACGAGTTCCTTTTGTATTCCCCCCCCCCCCCTTTGTTAATTCGACAAACTTCACCGCTTTCTGTAAATTTCTGTAAATTATTTTGGTGCTGAATGATGGAAAACTACACTTACGAGGTCTTGCCACGAAACCAATTAACTTAATAAAATGTCAGTATGATAAATGCAGGGTATTTATTCAGCTAAAAACAAATGACTCAGAGGTTTGATCTTATATTAATTTTATGTTTTCCAGAGTCAGGGCAGAGGAAAGGTGTTCTGACCTCGGCTCCTCCTGAAGCTTTAAGGCCCTAAAATTGGTTTTAATTTCAAAACACACCCCACAAATCGACAGGTGTCGTGTCAGCAGTACTTTGTCATGTGCATGATTACTTGAAGATCTTGCTTCTGTTCGTCCTCGCAGGTCTGGTCCTGAATTTTGGTCAAATCGGTCAGCTGCGCTGTCCCTGGTCCTGAAACGGATCCTGGATCTATTTCAGAGGTCTGCGCCTCAACCCTTTGCCTTGAAGTCAAATCCAGCAACGAGTACAGACCGGGAGAATTAGTGCTTGGTGTCATAAAATATTAGATTTAGGCATTGACAGCTTTTATGAAACAATATATCAGAGGTGCTGTATCCAGAGCTGTCCAACACTGTGTTAGTGGTTTTATCTTTCTCTTTGCTTACCAGTAAAGTGATACCAAATTGTTCTCACATCAGCTCAGTCATGGATCCTGTCAGTTAAACATCTATATAATCTATTCCGGTGCGTCAGAGCTTCAATGAAATACTTTTAATCTTTCATTAACAAATGTTTGGATTGTAAATGTTTGTGCTGATGAGAGAGTGAGGTGGTGTTTATTTCCAGGTTTTTTTTTATATACACTGTCCTTTGCAGACTGATTGCGCCAGTGCTGGCACACAGGCGTTCTTGTTTTTGTGGTGTATGGAGAACTTCTGGCGGCGTGCTTTAGTAGAGCCGGTCTGCATTGCGTCGAAACCCTCCAACTCCTCCTCCTCCTCCTCCTCCTCATCCTCTCCCCACCTTTCTATTCCTTCACCTCCCCTGCACTTGCATGTACAGTACACAACAAAACATGCTTGACATTGTTGAGAAAGCATTTGGACGTCGCTGCCGCCGCGCTTGACCGTCTCTTAATTGCCCATTTTTCTTTTTCGTTAAATATTTTGTTCTATAAGCCGCGCCGACACGCACTCTGCCCGTCACCTTGTCTACTCGCAAAAAAAACCCAGCAGATTTCTGCTGATGCAGTGATGTCTGGAAATGTCAAGGGCTTGCTTATTGCCCCTTAATGTATCTCCCCCCCTGAATTGCAGCACAGGATTTTCTCCTGCGGTGTATCGTAAGCTCCCACCGCTGTGCCACCGCGCAGGCAACTCCAACGCTGCAGGTTCGCTCCTTTTTACGTCCCATGCTTTTCTTATTAGAGTCACCTGATTCTCATTGTGTTTTATCCCTTCTTGCTACACTCTGAAACGGACGCGGTTAGGATGGTGATGAGGTCAGTCACACAGGCTTTTTTCTACTAGGTGCGATGTAAAGTTGCCCACAAATCGCTAAGTGCTGCTCTGCCGGTGGATGGTTTTACTCGAGGATAAGACGCCTTCAAGATCTTTAACCGTCAACCCACGGTAAGACTCAAAACTGCTGACTTATACAGATTGTTTACTCCGTGATCTCTTCTGAAAGTCAACATACGGCTACCGCGTTGTGTTCTTATTTGGCAGAATAGATTGACATCCTTTGTTTGTCGGCATTAGACAGTTGGTTTCCTGTGTACGTTGAAACGTGAGTTGGTGAAAAAAACACCAGTATCAGATATTATGCGTCACATCACAGTTGAGATTGCTGGAGTGAGTGGCGTAGGATAAATCACTGCCATGCTCCTTTAAAACACACGACCCCAGCATCTGCAACTGTAAAGTGAACCCTTTTAAAACTCACAAATGTATAATGACGAAACCGAGACGAGCTTATGAATCATTAATAGTGTGGATATAAGGATGTAAAAGATGCAGAGAAGTGTTTATAATAAAGGCACAGAGTCATAGACATTGCTTTTGTTGCTACATTTTCTGCCTTTACTTCTGCTCTAATGCAAGAAGCCAGTTAATAAATAAATAAAGTGGAGAAAATGCTGAGCCAGCAGATATCTTGGCTGTTTGATCCCATTATTTCTTTCTCTCTCTCTGTCTCTCTCTCCCCCCTCCCCCTCAACCCCCTCCACCTCCCTTTCTGCCTGGGTAACAGAGGCAGCAGTAACAACAGCAGCAGATGCACTGGAGAGCAGCAATGGTCAAGTCAGCGAGAACCGCAGTGGAGCCGCACTGAGGCAAAACAGCCAACCAGTCCCTCGTATCTGGGGACGTCTCCAACTATTTAAGTGGTGTGGGAAGCCGAGGAGTGGAAAATTCACCCTGAACCTGAATGCCTGCTCTGTCAGACTAACCGGCATCCCAAAGCAACTCCTCCTCCTCTTCCTCCTTCACTCAAAATGACCGTAGTAGCAGGAGATAACATGGACGAGACCTCGGCCGTCCCTGGCCACCCTCAGGACACCTACCCGCCAGACCACAATGACCACGAATGCTGCGAGAGGGTGGTCATCAACATAGCTGGTCTCCGGTTTGAGACGCAGCTGAAAACTCTCTCCCAGTTTCCAGAGACATTACTTGGCAACCCTAAAAAGCGCATGAGGTACTTTGATCCCTTGAGAAATGAATACTTCTTTGACAGAAACCGCCCAAGCTTTGACGCTATCCTTTATTACTACCAGTCTGGGGGTCGGCTGAGAAGACCTGTGAATGTTCCTTTGGATATGTTCTCTGAAGAAATCAAGTTTTATGAGCTCGGAGTGGAGGCCATGGAGAAGTTCCGTGAAGATGAAGGTTTTATCAGAGAGGAAGAGCGGCCTTTACCCGAGAAAGAGTTTCAGCGCCAGATTTGGCTCCTCTTTGAGCACCCAGAGAGCTCAGGCACCGCGAGAGGGATTGCCATTGTATCTGTGATGGTCATTCTGATTTCAATAGTCATATTTTGTTTAGAGACATTACCACAGCTCAAAGAGGATCCAACAGGTCGGTTTGTGAGAGTGGGGAACACTACTATGTATTACAAGCCTAATATCCTCACAGACCCCTTCTTCGTCATTGAGACACTCTGCATTATCTGGTTCTCCTTTGAGTTGATAGTGCGCTTCCTGGCATGCCCAAGCAAGCCGGCCTTCTTCAAGAACATGATGAACATGATCGACATAGTGGCCATCATCCCCTACTTCATCACACTAGGCACTGAGCTGGCTGAAGACCCTGAGAGCGAGGGAGTGGGGGAGCAGGCAACATCTCTGGCCATACTCAGGGTGATCCGTCTGGTCAGAGTGTTTAGGATCTTCAAGCTGTCACGACACTCCAAAGGTCTACAGATCTTGGGGCAGACCCTCAAGGCCAGCATGCGAGAGCTCGGATTGTTGATCTTCTTTCTGTTCATTGGAGTCATCTTGTTCTCCAGTGCTGTCTACTTTGCCGAAGCAGAGGAGCAAGGATCCTACTTTGGCAGCATCCCAGATGCGTTTTGGTGGGCTGTTGTGTCTATGACAACTGTGGGCTATGGGGACATGGTCCCGGTCACTATAGGAGGCAAGATTGTAGGTTCTCTGTGCGCCATTGCTGGAGTGTTGACAATTGCGCTCCCAGTGCCTGTCATTGTGTCCAACTTCAACTACTTCTACCACAGGGAAACAGAGGGAGAAGAGCAGGCCCAGCTGCTCAATGTCAGCAATCCCAACATCCCCTCTGAAACCAATTCCAGCCGCCGTAGTTCATCAACCGTTAGCAAGTCAGAATACATGGAGATTGATGGAGACATAAACAATAGCATTGACAACTTTAGGGAGGCAAATCTCAGAACTGGCAATTGCACTATAGCCAACCAAAACTGTGTAAATAAAAGCAAGCTGCTTACAGATGTTTAGACATAATTTAGGAACTCTGGGATCTCTGTGGGACTGTCATAATGTGGAGTAGACCATCAGTTAGAAATGCTTCATTTACCTCCCCAAAGCGCTCTACGGCATTAGGCCTAAAACTATGCTCAACCATATAGAAAGGAAACAGAAAAAACAAAGCTGAGTACATGAAAGGTAGATAGAATAAGTAATTCTACTGATTCCTTCAAATATATAGGTATATCAAATAGAAAATGCATATTCACAGCGCCCTGGAGGAAGCATAGCACACACTGTCCTGTCTGATGACAGTGTAATAATTCAAATCTTATGCATGGAATACAGATAATGTTTCAGCAAGTTGCACAATGCACCAGAAAAGTCTGCAGAGACATGCAAGCATCTGCAGCCATGTTGTAAACGCCAAGAAGTTAGGTGACCCCCACCTTGCCCTCCACCTTCCCTTCCCCCACAAAGGATCTACTATTCAGCAAAAGCACCTTATAGGAAGAAGACTGACTCACTTGTTTGGATGTAACAGATGGTGATCTATTCGCTTCATGGACATCTGCAATGCTGCTGTTTTCCAGCAGATGCTGTAATTGTGATATCACCAAGTGATTCAATGCCATGCCCTTTAGATGCAACACAGTACAATGATAAGTGAGCTTCACATGAGCATGATTAGAGACTTTCCATTTTGATATCGGCATGCATGAGACATATCTCTCATATTGGAAAGGATGTTCTTTTGGATACCTGATTCCACCCCTCTCTTCTCATCTGTTTTCATACTGCGTGCACTGGATAAGTTTTTGATTTGAAATGCTAATCATGTAGACGTATAGAACATGAATGTTAAATCTTAAGGGATCAGTACATAAATGAGATCATAGCATGAAAAAGTAACCTGCATTACGGTCTAACGACTAAGGTACTTTTGTATCCTGGTATATTTAATGCATGACATGAGTATACAGCTTGTTGCAATTCAGGCACTTTGCAGTGCCCTAATGTCAGGGAAACAAAGGAAATCAAATTCTAGATGTTTCTGAATTGCGATCAAATATATTCAAATCCACATTGAGGATGCAGAGTTTCTAATTAAAAAGTAGTCGAAGAAACTAAATAAATATTAAAGATGCATATAGTCATTTTAAGCACCAATTACAGTACTTCGTCAAGTGCAGTGCATGGACCTTCTTTTAACAAGAAAAAAGGTTAACATATTATTAGTCATGCTTCCATTTCCACATAAAAGTTTAGGACATATTGATTTGGAATCCAATGATCAGGATTTATCTGGAATTTCATGTCATGACAGAGAATTATTCTGACATTAGTTGCTAGTGCCTTTATCCCTTTCACCAACAGGATCAGTGAAAGTGCCTCTGTGTACAATGGGATTAATGAGGATAAGCAGAGCTGGTTTACCTTCTGTTTCAGTATGAGCTGATACCGATACTTCATTAAGATGTTGAAGATTTTGATGAGTCAGATGAGAAGGCTGAAAAGCAGATTACTGTGGGAGGAAAAAAAAATTCCTGACTGTCATGCATAACCCCGTATTCATGCTACCATGCACTTAATTAAGCCCTAAAGCAGCAACGTATTATACTTTGCATGAGTACCAATCCAAAACAAAAAGGAATATCTATAGATATTCAGCACACTTGATTTATCATTGTTTTCTGTACACCATGCATCTTTTCAGGGTCTCTACCTCAGTGAGGTCATTGCAAACTTGCTGCACAGCTGCAAGCTTCAATGCAGGGCTTCCTATACCATAATGCAAAATGGAACCTTAAGTGTAAACTGCAGACATGCAATATTGAATGTGAGAGTCCCAAAGCATAGCCTTTACACAAGCTCTCAGAAAAAATAGTGCACCGCAATCCCGCTCTTTGTTTCACTTAAAGCCATGCACAATCAGAACATTCATAGGTAGACTTTGTATGGTTTTCCTTTATTCTTCTAATAGGATGAGAGTGAATGTGATAAAAAAAAAACCTATTAGTAAAGTAGAAATAAAACACATCTGATGTGTTTCAACATGCAGTGTGTCTGAGATCATGTATAATCTGTCACATGGTGATATCCTTGGGCATTACGATGTATACAAACATGCAGCCCGTCTTTTTGCACAATCATTTCCCTACGTTGCTTGAATCTTTTTTGCTATGTAGATTACTTTTTTTTAATTAATTCTTATTATTTTTTTAATCTTTGTCATTGTGCTTATTCACAAGTAGTGCATTGTTCTTGACAGGCTTAACAAAGTCCGGTTGGGACAAATTGTAAAGACTACTTGAAACTTTCCAGCTACTGTAGATCTCTTTCTAGATTTTTGAGACAGATTCATCCAAATGACAGTTGAAATTTTGTACTGTAATGTACTGTATGCTCTTTTTTGTTCAGCACTCTCCTGACAACGTCCTGTGAAAAAGCTCCACTGCAGTGCTACTTGAATGTCATAGTTGTTTTTGTCGGTGCATTGGCTACCCTTTGTGGTGCTAGTACAGGACTATGATCATTGTCTTAGCTTTCAACACAGTTTTTTTTTCCATTTGATAATTATTGTTTATGTGTTTTTTTGTTGGTGGCTGGGTCAATAGTTTGGGGGACTGTTTGTCGTTTTATTTGGACTTGATATTTGTACTGTTTTGCTGAAGAACATGCTGTATGTCTGAGGCAAGGTTACCATTTTTGAGCCTTGCTACATGTCAGTAACTGATGATGACAGCAAAACAGACACATTCTTGTGTCAGGGATCTTTGTGGGGTTTATGGTATGGACGAACATCCAATCTGCAGACACTAATAATATCCAGTATCATATATTCTAATAATATATATAGAATGACATTATAGTAGTCTCATAAATGCAGCTATCAGGAAATTTGCTTTGGTCACGAGTTTCTCGTATGACTAATGCTTGACAGTAGTGATGTGTATAACATGTCCTGCATGAAACATTTCAATGTGAGGTGAAGAAAATACAAATGACACCCTCACATTATCAGTGCTGTCGCTACTCTTGCTGTGAGGGCATGTATGGATGGTGCTATGCATTTAATTACCCAACAGAACATGCATTTTAACAGCAATAGAATAACAGATAACCTGTTTCTTAGAAGCTTTTTGTAATATAGGAAAAACAAATCTGTTTTGAATGTCAGAGAAACTGCGATCACCAGACAGAACATCAGAACAGGGCTGTTTCTGTACCAACCACTTACCCTCAGTTCTGTGATCGATGAAGGCGAGTGGGCTCAAAGGGTGAGGCCAACATCTGAACAGAAAACCGTGAAAATCCAAATATAGGCTTTTTAATAGTAGTGGCCTGCATTAACCCACCTGTTAATGAGGCTTTTGAAGCATTTAGATGAACATATAGTCAAACTCCAAAGGGAAAGTGCCCATGTTGCAGTTCACAGAACTGATCGGACGTGTGAAAGAATGTCAGAGAAGGTGCCTAAATTGTTGTTTTTATTTTTTCATTTGTCTCGCTTAATGTCAGATGTTATGCTTCTGCAAAAACACACATGAATAAGAAGATAAAAAAAAAAAGACATCAACTTGATTAAACTTCAAGAAAAATGAGGACAGATACCATTTAGCTATAATAAGGTAGAGAAAAGTAACCACTATATACTGCAATTACATAAGAAATACAATGAATGAATTCAAATGTGTTTTTTCTTTTTGGTTTCTGTTTTTGTGACACTGTAACCTGAATAATTTAGGAAGAACATGCCATATGCTGGAATGTCAAAGACAATATTTTTCCTCTGGCAAAGCCATGATGATAAAATTACTGTACTCGGATCAATTACAGTAAAAGATGTGGACAAGAAGTGTTCTATTATTAAAAGAAACACATATTTTTGGTTTCAGGAAAAAAAAACCCCAACAACATCAGGATTCATTCAAACATTGTCATTTTTCCAGTCTCTCTGCTGAAATGTACCTCTACAGAAACCTACTGATCGCAAAACCTGCATGGTCAATGGAAGACTGCATGAGCTTTGCCTTTCAAACTGTGGATCAACTATTATACAGTTGCATCATTTTAAAAGAAACCCTTGCTTTCATCTGCACCAAGGAACACTTCCTGTAAAGGCCCTGTTCAGAACCTGTGGTGAAACGTGTCCGCTTGGATTCCTAAAAAGCACCTTAGCGTTGACCTCGTCACTGGGATGGCGTTGGGTATTCGAGCCGTATCCATCGTCTGCGTGTGATGTTCACGTTCTGCTTGCTGTAGGCTCTGAATGTGAGCGAGGACATTAAGGGCTAGTTTCTCAATCTTTATCCCTATTCTCGGACTGAAGCGTTCTTTCAAATAACACTGACCATTCGTGGAAGTCTTTTCTCTCAGTCTAGACTGTAGTGATACTGTGTTGTGGGAAACATGCCTGTCACATCTAAACAGGGCCTGTGCCACACTCCCTCCTCTGTACCACATTGGTTTATAGGCATTCTTGTTTGCTAGAGGTCTTGATGAGTGTTGATCATGGATGTGTGTCTGCCTGCTGAGAAGGCATGGACCAGGATTACAGATAAACGTTGGGATATTGTGTGCCTCACTCACCACAAGCCTCCCTACAGGAAAAAAAAAAAAAAAAAGATGACAAAAATGAGAAGATCTTGTTTGTGTTATTGGTATGATGAGTTTATCCTTTACATAATGTATAATTGTCAGCAGGGAAGTCAGTTTGTTTTTGGAGTAAAGGGACTGTTGAACATGCAAACCAAACTCAGATGTGTTATTTAATCCAGCCGTCATTGTCATGTTGTGTTAAACAAAGGATTATGCTACAATGTTTTCAGTTTGTCAGATGATGACATGGCATGGTCTGTGATCTATGCAAGGGTAATTTATTTATTTTTTTCTTATATCACTTATGATTTCATCTTACATTAACTTCAATAAATTTTTAAGGATCCGTTGGTGTACGCTCATTTTGCCTCGGGATGGGGGTGTTTTGTATCCGCTCAGTGAATCCCGCTCATGGACTGGCATAAATCAAAGCAGCTTGTGCAGAAGTATCCCTTTCTCTAGTGCACTGACATGAGGAAAGTGCTGCAGTATGCTGTGTTACAGAACTCAAGGTCTCAATCTTAATGTGTCCTACCTCTGTACTACCCTTTCACTGAAGCCATTAGCAGTGATTCACAGGCCTAAGGTAATGGTTCCACAGTAATCCTCCAGTCCCCTGAGATGCCTGCTTACCTCTGTCATGCAAGTAGTTACACACCTCGCAGGCAGGGATAGCTTCCCTTTTTACTACCACCTTCATTCTTTATTCACATGCATCTTTTCAAGTGCTGACTACACAGTTACATGTCTAAATTACACAAGTCTTACACATAATAAAAGACATCTTGTATGAAAAAAAGTGCCAGAGATAAAAACTTTAGAATAAATTTGGCCAGCTGTCGAGGTCAGTAAATTCCCAGTGAAACAAATGCAATTGTAGCAAAGTCAAAGAGAAAAATCATGCTCTGAAACTGTAATAAGCAGGCACAGCTCTCCGGGTGTGAAAATGATTCATTCCCACTTCTGTCCTCTGATGGCATGAAGCTGAATATTTGTGGAGAACATTAGACAGCACAGGCATCATCGGCTCATCTACTTCTCTGTCAATCTGCCCATCTGCCTGTCCGTTTGTGTATTTCTGTCCACCGTCGGCTCACTAAGTTTGCTGTCCTCTGTGCGCGACGTGGTGACCTTAACATAAACGAACCTCATCTTCCTTGTCCTCTGCATTGCCCTCAGGAAATGCAGCACTCCTTGCTCTGCAGGCAGCAGCAGTAAGGGTGGGGTGAGCTGGCGCTGGTCCTGCTCTTCTTGCTCATGTTCAACCCCC
>JAPTHA010000024.1:20044402-20065199 GCA_029814585.1 Gymnapogon annona
TGACATTTCGTTACCAGATTCATTGTGTGTGTCTGTGTAATGACAATAAAGGAAGTCTAAGTCTAAGTCTAACAAATGAACTGATAGATAATTGGGCCAATAACTAGTATAGAAAATGATTTTAGCACCAGTGAAAGTTTAGTTTCCAACTCGAAACTAAAAAATGAACCCATATGACAAATTATTATAGAAGTGAAAACACAAGTACACCATTCACTTATTATAACAGGCTAAACACACTATGATTTTGTTGAATTAAACATTTTAATAATTTACTGATGAAGTTTAAAGTTTCAATTTCAATCAAAAACTACACTTTTAAATATAGAAAATACTTCAAGGATTTTATTTTTACTTTTGACTTCATTTTGACTGTTTTTGTTGCTACAAAACACACACAGAGATATAAATATTAATATAAACAGTGTAGATACAGTATACGGTCAATACTTCTACATGCTGATCATATTTTTTCAGATTTTCTGCATAAATAATCACTATGTCTTCTCAGCATTTACTTGTAAAATACAGATTTTAATGTTAAAAAATGTAAGAATTTAAGAAACACTTCACTGGCAATGAACTGTATCTGTCTCTGACTTAACTGGCCTTAACTTTTGTAATTCACCTGATTATTTTCATTTTACACTGCTTTATGCTTAGACTCCACAACATTAGAGTGTGTCATAATAATATAATCCTTTTACTCTACTACAATTTCAGCTAATGTAATCGGATATTTGGTTTACTCTATATGAACAGCCTTTTAAATGCAATGCATTAATACAGATTAAATGCCCTGCACACGTATACACGTTTGAAGTTAAATCTGAAGGTGGATTACTTAGGTTAGCGCGATAGCACTGTCTCATTTCACTCAAAACTGGTCATTTTTATTTACAAAACATGACACTGAAACTTGTTCGCATTTAGAAATTCACATTTTCTAACTGTATTTTAATCAGTTATTACTCAAGTTCAATATTTCTAAAACCAATTATAGGACACATTATAAGACAAAACACAAATACCGATCTGGAAAAAAATTAAGAGACCACTTCAAAATGACCAGTTTCTCTGATTCTACTAGTTAAAGGAATGTGTTTGACTAAAATGAACATTTGTATTTCATTCTGTAAACTACTGACAACATTTCTTCCAAATTCCAAATAAAAATATTGCCATTTAGAGTATTTATTTACATTAAATGACAAATTGTCAAAATAATAAAAAACATACAATGTTTTCAGACCTCAGATAATGCAAAGAAAACAAGATTCTATTCACAAATTCATTCAACAGACCCTGGAATGGCCTCGCTGTGATACATGTTAAGATGCTGATTTCAGGTGAAAAAATACAGTGATCTCTTAATTTTTTTCAGACCTGCATTTGTTTATAGTCCTAGAGGGTAATGTGGTGCATGCATCACTTTACCTTAGACCATTTCAAGGATTTGTCCACTGCACCACAATCAATTTAGCCCAACACTCACATTTCAACAAGAACAAGATTCTCAATCAACGCTCTCAAATCCTGTGACTAAAGCCACAGCCTATCACTCAATGAATAAAGTATATAGTTTCATCAAGTTTTCTTCTTCAAACTAAATGTCTTTATTTTGACAGTCAAAATAACATTGTGTACGAAACTCTTCATGTAGTACATCAGCTGATAGTTTACGTTAAAGCTATGTTAGCTCATCTGTTTAGGCAGAAAACAGTACAAGTTGGTTAGGTTGTGGCTCAACAAAGGGCAACTTTGCAAAGATCATAACATCATATAATCCCTTTATACCTCCAAAAGCCACAGAGTCAAAGTCACCTGTGCAGAAGAAATGCTGCGATTTTAGCATCAAACTACATTCTTTAGAACTGTGTCCAGTAGTAAAAACAACAACAGTGCTTCTATTTTTTTTTATATCACTTTCTCACTTTCTTTGACTCAAAGAGTTGTTTCTTTGTGGTTCTCATCCCATCTGGTCCTTTCTTGACACTTTGGTCAAAGGCTCCATGGCTTTAGTTTTCCTCACCATGGAGGACTGGCAGAGTGACTCACTATTCTTTTAATGGTCACATAATTCTCCTGCCTATTGAACTAAATCAACTCAGTTCATGTCTCTACAGTCCAAATACATTCATATTTGGCAGGAATTTCATAGCTCACAACCTAAAATCAAATTTTAGGTTGTTGTATTTATTCATTTTTTAAAACTATTTTAAAGAAAAATACTACATCCTTTAACACACATATAACATTTACCACAACACCAAAAGTAGTACCACCAGTCTCCACAGTGTTTAACCGATTTAGTGGCTCATGGCTTTAACACAGTAAAATATGTGAAAATCTCTATACAGACCAGTGGCTGCTGGTGAAATGCATTTTAGGTCAGGCATAGTATGTGAGTTGGGTTTTGGATGTGCTATAGCCACATATCACCACTGAGAAACAACAAAGCGCACAATTTCAAAACAATAATCCAAACTGAAATAGAAAAACACAGTATGTGCAGTTATATATATATATATATATATATATATATATATATATATATGTCAGCTGTCTATCCTACTTACATTACTAGCACAGAATAGAATAGACTTTTATTGTCACCGTTAAACACAATGACAATAACATTACATCATATATCCATGACTCTATTGTTAAAGTTAGGAATGTCCTTGACAATTGTCTTTTCCACTGATAATACGGCCAATGTATTTAGAGCAGGGACAAAGCCATGCAGGTATATCACATGTCAGTAAAAAAAGAAAAAAAATGAAAATGAACAAACGTGTCCAAAGATGTCATCGTTACCACTCGTGCTGGGATTCTAACCCCAGTGTCCTTCCTGCACTGAAAGCAGTGGTGTCACCCACTGAGCCATCCTCTTACATGTAAACATGTCCGTTATTTCATCTACAGATCTATTCACTGATTCCATTTCTGAGGAAGGTCTTGATCCTTTTCGGGATGTGATGTTCTGTTTTGTGGGTCATTTTAAATTACACTTGAATGATACTCAGAGGCTGTGTCATGCATATCTCTTATATTTAAAGATTGATTTTTTTAATGTGTTATGAATGTTTTTATAAATTTATTTAATATGATTCTTCGTTATCTGAGACAGGTCGGGCGGCGCCTTATGGGCCACTGATGCAGAGTCATAAAAAACTCATTTAATGAATGTTAACCAACTACAATGAATGTGACTTAAATGCAATCGTTGATGATAAATAATTGTGACTCATACATTTGTTTTCATTCTCTGAAAGTGTAACTGTGGAAATAAGGTTGATAATTAATGCTTCGGTGGAGTCCAAACTCCACTCCGTCAGCGAGAGAACAAGTATCAGTGGTCCTGGTGTGAGTATGTCCTTGTGGTATCAAGCGATGTGGCTCTCAGTTTACATGCTCCTCCTTCTCCGTGTGCAGTGTCAGCGTGCTTGTCTGGGGGAGAAAATTCAAAACTTAACATCAACGAAACTGCCGCTGTGACCTTCCCGCTTCAGTTACATCACTGCGTCGCCGCTCAAGGAGGCTGGCAAATACAAAACCACAAAAGGATATCACAGCACACACGTGGGTTGGTGTGCTGAGGTCCACACAACCCAGCATCCTTTGCACACGCTGAATTAAACAGCGACTGTGTACTGACAAAGGTCACTGTCAGGCTGTGAAGGTTGTCAGGTCATTGAGGATTAGGGTTATTTAGGGTGAGATACAGCGGGAAACATACACGGAAAACACTGGAACCTTTATGGATAAAATGGACCTCTGTCGTTTGGTTACATTCAATTGCACTTTGAAAGTAATTATTTCTTTGTTAACTGAAATATTGAATCATCATTTCTCATTGATCAGGGGTCTATCCACATCTATTGTTCATGGTGTGCATGTTTTCTTCCACTAATATTCTCATGTAACGATATACGATTCAATCTATCGATTAAGGTTCTGGTAGAAGTTAAAAGTTATTATAGCTGCTTTCATTTTTGGCAGCCTGTCCTCTTTCACATTTTGTCTGATATTTTTTTTCTGCAGTTATTCATACATGTTTGTTTTCGAATTATTTTTTAAGACTGCATCTCATTACCGGTTCATAGCAATAAAGGTTTATACAACCTCCAGGTCTGACAAGTGAAGGTGATTTGCCAGAGCCACAGTCTGCAGTAACGTGAATGTCCACTAGGGGCAGACTCCTTTTGTTGTAAAATATCCAACATGAAATAAACAGGCATTTCAAACTCGTGCAAAGAAAGGCTTTGGTCTCTATCAGTCAGTACTCTTTTTTTTTTGCGAAATAATTTAATCAATATTCCTAAGATGCATCTTTTCTGGACCTACTGTTGTTCCCTGTTTCTGTACACAACCAGACCCAAAGAGCAAAGAGGAAGATGATGAGCTACATGACATTTTTCTTGGTCAGGACACATTAACTATACTGCTGGTGGAGTTTACAGTAAAGGCTTGTGTGGGTCAGTGGAGAGTTGTGCACACTGCAAGAAATATCCATCTCATTTAGCCTTTAAGCCTACAGTCTTCACCGAACACTGATTTATTTCTAAAGGAAGAAGAAATATGTGAAGAAGAAAAATACTCTAAATCTAAGGAAACAATTGACAAATTGGTGTAAAAATCGAGAAAACACAGCAGACTCTTGTAATGTAAATAAAACATAATCACACTTTGTACTTGGAGAAAATACATATAAATGTGAATAAGTACAACTGTGAATTTGACCTGTGCGATATCCAATACCTATGTTTTTTATTATGGACACTTTTTATCATGCCAACTAAAGACCTCTTTGCTTGTGTAGATATTTCTTATTATATTTATCTCTGCCTTTTTTTTTTTTTTTTTTTTACCATGCACTTTATACGCAATACTGGAGTGTCAAATCCAATTTCGTTGTGAAACCAATGACAATAGTCTATTCTATTCTATTCTATTCTAAATAAATAAACAAATACAACTTGCCATATTTCGGTCAGGCCAGTCTATAGGTTAACTAACTGGTCCAGCTCTGGTGATGAAAATGTTAAATAGAGACAAATAACTTCTTAAATTGCTCACTTTTTGCAGTGCAGGCAGATGAGGGGAGAGTTAAAGTCTCTGCTGGTGAGAGAGCCTGTCAAAGGCTGACAAATGGAGAGAGTGCTTTCTGCTGAGAGCAGTCCCTACAGGTTTCCCATGCAGGGAGCCACACCAGGGCCAGGAAATTTTACATATATACTTAAATATACGCATCATAAATCATTATAACGCTGTCATAATAACACCATATGCACGTGCGTTTCTGTGTTGCTGGCATACATGAGGATTACTGTTGATGATTAATGATTCCATTTTCCCCGCAGAAGCTTCAGATTCATCAAATTGCAGTTTAAGATAAAGAAGCACGTGTGTGGATTCTGCTGCATCTATCCATGTGGACTCGCTGGGGCAGCAGCCACTGCAGCTGCTGTGCCCTCTCCACATGCACTGGTCGCTGCAGTCTTTAAGAAAGTAAGATTTCAGCAGTTTAACAGACTGAAGCCCTGCAGTGGGCAGCTCTGGGAGAGAAAACAACTGGAATATGTTTTTTTTTTTTTTTGTCCTGCAGTGAGAGCTGACTACAAGGTCAATGTTAAGTAGATTTCTGAATACTCATTATTCTGAAAATGCAGAACACGTGGGATTTGTCCTGTGTGAACAATCGAATTCAGTGTCTGATTGTTGTAAATAGGATGTTTGACTCTTGGTGATAGAAAAGAGTAATTAATTCAGACTTGACAGCATAGACTTTTAAAATGTCTATAAATGACTCCAGACTCTTTTGCTTTATCACTCATCCTTACTCCACAGTCCTCTACCATCCTCTTATAATAATGAGCATGAATATGCAATTTCAGCAAACAGTAGGCGAATCAATACACTAATCACTTGTTTTTGGGAACACTGTCACAAAGCATTTAAGAATTAACTCTGATGTTCTTTTAGGCAAATGTACCAGTCTGTTTGCACAACGATTTACTGGACTACGGCAAAAACCTAAATGCCGGAGTTATCCCTTGTAGACACACAATATAACAGAGGCTCCTCCATTCCTAAACACGTGAGGTGTGTATCACTGAAAAAAAAAAAGCCTACATTACGCCTGTGTGCAGTGTCTGTATTAACGTGTGTGCATGTGTGTACGAGGTGGGAGCGTGTGTTGGCCTGCAAACACTCTGGGCAGAGCTTTCCCCCCTCGGTGCTGCTGCTGACTCATTGTCACAGCCCCTGAATGTACTGCCTGCCTGCATTATTCACACACTTACCTTCCTCTGCTCATGCCTCCTCAGCACCTGGAGCCTGAAACCAGAAGGGCAGCTCCAGCCCTGGGGCAGAGCCGTCTGTCTCACCCACATGTCCACATACACACCTTTTTTTTTTTTTTTTTTTTTTTTAGTTTGGGTTTCATTTCAAGCTGTTTGTTCTACACTGATAAAAAATCCTGATATTTCAGATGCTGTAGTCTCTTGTCAGTGCCACATAACTGGATCTGTGAAGCACCTTTTCAAATCTACACTTTTAAGACTAAAAATAGCACATTGCTGTATAAATATTGACTCTTCTCCTCCCTGTGTCTGTTAGAAGTCCTACAGGACAAAAAAAAACGAAAAAAAAAACCCTCTGCTGCAGGTATCAGCTACATCGCTGCTATTGCTGCATTGACTGGGGAGAATGCAGAGCTGCGAGCTGAGGGGCCATATGCTCACTCCACTCCCAGCAGCCCATGGAAAACACACACAGGCAGCACTGATGGAGCAAAAAACACTATTAGCTCCAAGTACTGTAAGAACTCACGAGGGTTTATGCAAAAGCAATACAATATCAAGTGTCAGTCCTATGTAACCTTGTGTGTTATGTTGAAGTTTTACTGCAGAGCTTCATCAGTGACAGGAAAATGATGTGCCCCCTAGTGAAAGACAACAGAATTACAAACTGATGTGGTCTATTGTGACATTGAGGTTGATTTTGTGTACAGTGGTAGAAAAGATCAAATAAAATACCAAAGCCGATGCACAAATGGAGCTTTGGAATTTACATGATTAAATATGTGGCTCTCCTGTGCTAAAGTCTAGCACAGAAACATCTGGTAGCCATCTATGTTATCATCTTGTTGAAACAAGATTATGGCAGTGAAATCTACGTATGCATTGTCTTTGATTATGTTAGGATGAGAACAGTGTGGTAGTACAAGAGCTTCTGAAAGAAAAATTACAGCTATAGAAAATATGAAATAGCATGTTTAGGAATTTACACAAAAAATTACAATCTAATACCCAGTATTGTGGAGAGGCTATATATTGTCCACAAAAGATCAATTACAGCTGACTTCTTGAGTACAAAATGTGTGGAATAGGTATATATGAATACACTGTTGATAATCACATTCAAGTCTAACTATAGCACCAACAGCCAGAGTAAATGTACTTCTCACCTCTGATGAGTGCTCTAAGCTGCTGAGTGTGAATATGTATAGGTGCTCATGTTCATATGATAGCGGTAAGAACAACAGACAAATACCAACTCTGAGTTTTCGGTTTTATTTAAGGTTCATTTTTCCAGACCTGCAGAGGACAGTTCACTTCCTTTAAGCGCCTCAATTAGTTTTTTTTTTTTTTAATTCTCGTAACATTACTGTTAAAACCCACTGTATGACTGTGTTGGTTTCTCCTGGATGAGTTTGTTCATTTATGTGAATACTGTTTTAACAGGGAACAGCAAAGGGTGGGGAGTAGGAGAGAGAGAGAGAGAGACAGAGCAAACACAGAATTAAGACTTCAAAAAGAAAAAGGTGGTGGTTGGAGAGGTCGAAACCTAAAGGAGGAGAGCTCCTTAAATCACTACTACAGTACTCAGTATTGTCTTGCAGCACCTCCCTTCGTAACACACACTCACATACAGTTGCTGAAGTCACATACAATATTGCATATTTTTCAGCAATCATTGACACTAGAATCCCCCTCCAATCACTCAAGTTCCTTTCTCTCATCTGTCCATTTTAAGGCCGCGTTTAAGCCCTCCTGGGTAGAATGAAGAGATCTGTTAACCCTATGCTACCCTTGTAGTAGATGATGTATGCTCATCCATCTGCTCATAGTTCTGTCTTGGTGGCTGTCCATGTTAGGGCTAGCTACTGTAGGTACCACACAGTGGCACTGAGTACGAGTCTAACCCTAGTGCTCAGGATGTGTGCCACAATCTCCCAAAGCCCTGGCTCCCTGCGGTTAGGCAGTGCTCTATCCTCTGATACAGAGGTTCAGCAAAATTTTCCCTCCAGTCAGATGGGGTCCCTGGGGACCATCCACCAAAGGGAATATGGGCCAAGTGGCCTCTCAAGCAGGCCATTTGTGTCCCTACCTAACAGGGAGCCCATGCATAGCCTGTGCCCTCAACTCCCCTGTCATCTGCATTCACTCTCTGACCAACATCAACTTCTTTTAGATTGAATTGAAAACCACTCGGGGAAAAAAAAGCTAGTGCCACCGCCCCTACCCTCACTCTTACCTCATGATTCACTGTCAGGTGTGAGGGATAACCGTTTCACAAACTCCTGTTCGAGTGGGGAGCACACGGGTCTTTGGGGCAAAGCTTTTAGAGCAGATTCACAGCTTGCCTCATTTCTTGAAAACTAATCGTGACTTCAACTTTCAAAACACAAATGTTGTTCATGCTTAATCATTAGTTACTTTTTTAAAAAGACCTCACTTCAGCTAATTTGCTGTTTGTGGAATTAAACTCTTGTGTTACTGCTGGGCGCTCTGGCTGTAAGCTCTCTGTAAACAGTAAGCTATACAATGAATCCCGAACATTTTGCCCAGAACTAGCTCTAAGGAGTGGTGATGGTAGCAGACAAAGGGTACTGATAACTCAGGTGCCACAAACAAAAACAAATAGGCCTTCAGAGTAGACAAAAAGGGAGGAGAAAAAGAAGAAAGCATGTCTGTTACTTTGTTAATAATTTTTCATACTCTGCAGATTGGTGTGTATTGCATTGGGGAGGGGAGCAGGTACAGGATGAGTGGGTATAAAGTGGTGGTGGGGGAACAGATGGGTGTCTGCTGCAGTTTGTATTCAGTGGCGGTCCACAGCAGCACTCTGTAGCAGCTCTGTTGCGGGCTGTCCTGGGGGTCTGAAGGCGGTCTGGAAGCCTGGGGGAGGGGAGTGGAACTGGCTGGCAGGGTTGGCTGTGGGAGGGGGCAGGTAAGGAGCCCAGCCGCCGGCGGCTCTGTGGTGGAGGGGGGGGAGGTGGGCGTCGAGGAGGCCACTGTGGAGGGGCTGGGGAGTGGGCACCGCTGAGCTGGCTGGGCCGTCCATCTCTGTGAGCGCCTGCAGGGACTTGAGCCAGTGTGGTGGGTTATCGTCCTGGAGACAGTCTAAACTGCTGCCTGAGGCGGGGATGCCTGAGGGGGAGGGAGGTCACAACAGATCAGTGATGACGGAAATACAGAGGGGACACACAGAAGCATTAGAACTCTACAGGAAATATGAATATATCAAAATCAGCGGGACTCCCAGCACTTTGTTCAAGACGATGAAAAATATTAACCTGTACGTGATTGAAATATCTGACATGTTAAATTATTTGAGATGACAACTAAATTACAGATACATTTGTTGCAAAAGACAACAGCAACCTGAACACTTATAACTGGCACAAGGACTGCGTGATTTCAAACAAACATAAAAACCAGATTTTTTTCCCCTCTTTTGGATTTTCAATTCAGGCTGGAGATGGCGTTTCAGGCAGCATGTCACTTTTGTGTGCACCCAGCAACGTACTACTGCCACTCCAGAATATGATGATGTTTGAGGTGATAAATTAAGTAGGTTGCACAGAGTTTTCAGTGAGGAATAGTTTGGTCTTCATCTGAAACTTTGAAAACGTAACAATACCACACAGCAGTCCTGCTCTTGCCATTTTAGCCACAAACTTCTCACTTTCCATAACAAACACTATTCTGTTTTTTCTTTATTTAGCCTTTGTTTACACAGGTAAAACACAATGAGATCGAGATCTCATTTTCAAGTGTGACCTGTTCAGTAAAACCATCCATACAGTCATGATATGTGGAAACTAAAGACTAGGATGGCATCAAGATGGGGCGAGATCACATTGTAGCATTTTAGCACATTGAAGCATTATAAACGAAAGATGAATATTTCTTTTTTAAAATACACCAACAAACCTGTTTTTGCTTTTGCAAAACTTTTCTACAAGTACAAAACATTCTGACCACTTTTTGACATTTGGGTGTGGTTAGTGGAAAGCTGAACTGGGCTCCAAGTCATGGATTTGACGCATCGTGACCGGTGACCGAGCCAGGCTCCAGCATCACGGCAGCTACCAAGCTGAGCTCCAAACTCCAAGCCGCACATGAGCAGACTCAGAGTCCTGAACTGTGCACCCAGCTCAACCAGTTTGACTTGCGCAGAACTCAGATGCAGTTCTGAATTCGGCTCTGCATCAGGAGTCCATAACAGACTCATTGAGCAGAGTGTGTGCGCCAGGACACACTGCCCCCAAACTGTGTCCACATCCAGACCCAGGTTTGACTTAAACGTTCGTGTTGCTGGCTCAGACCCCGACCTGTTGCCGTTTAAATGCGTGGCTTGGACACAGGCGTGATGCCTCCATCTCAAATAACTAATTGGCCCTGTTATTAAAGGTAAACCAGGCACATTATGGCAGCACTTCTGATCATTTCAGGCTATATTAATGATTGAGGTGATGTCTGTCCATCACCAACATTGATTCCTGCGTCAACCATGTCTGGGCATGCCTCTCGACTAACAACACTCCTACATAAAAAAGTGGCCAGACTTCTATAACCACAGAAATGTTTTGTAAACACAGAAAACGTTGTGCATGAACAAATATACATTTTGTAGGTATATTTCAAATATGTTTGGTTTACAATATTTCACTTCCACTCACAATACTTCCGTGTGCTTACAATGTGGTGTGATATAAACCCATCTTGACGCCACACAATGGAGAGCCTAGGGATACGAGAGACTCACATGCTATGTTTACACTGATGTGCAGTATTTCACTGTTTATAGTCCTGTTTACATTGTCCATCTTATTTATTCTTATTTATTATTGCTTGAGTGTGGTGTCATATTTACACTGTAGTTACTCTCGGCTTTGGATTCATTTCATCAACTGTGCACTTTTCTATTTCCATATTTATTTGTGTTATCAGCTGACAATCTATGACATTTCGTTACCAGATTAATTGTGTGTGTCTGTGTAATGACAATAAAGGAAGTCTAAGTCTAATGATTACCCTTTTTTAAATTTGTCTTAATTAAAAAAATTACAATTACATTAAGTGTAACACTAATCAGGTGACATTTTTATTGAGTTAATTATTAATAATTGACAATTATAATCCATACATGATAATGAACTACATATTACAATGAAACCACAAAGTAGTTTAGTTACACTAAGGAAGCTCATTTGTTATTGTGTTCAACAGTTCAATTCTGAGGAGACCAGGCAGACTACCTGTGATGATGGCAGGGTCCATCCAACTGGCTGTACCATCCCAGCTGAGGCTGTGTGAGATTCCTGCCGGCCCTGTAGGCCCACCGATGTGGTTAACACTGTTGGAGGATGAGGACGATGACGAGGAAGAGGAGTTTGGGAGGCCCCCGAAGTTGATATTGATATTGGGCAGGAGGGCCCTGAGGCCATCTTGCCATTCTTTCACATTTAAGCCGTCTATGGAGCCACTGTTTTCTGCAGGAGAGAACAGAAAAACTGTTGAAACAGGCAAGAGGCTCCCTGAAAAGAACAAAACAGTATTTTTGCTTTCCAGAAGTTAGCTACTTTAACACAATTGCAGTGCTTATGTAGCAAGGAAAATGCTGTGACATTTCATTATGTGAAATATTAGATCTGTTTTGGTGTCTCCACAGGACATAAAAAGGTGCAGCAGTGATCCAGGTGTCTGGTACCTGAGATGGGGATCCCTCCCAGGCCTGTATTGTGCTGAGGGGGCAGATTCAGGTCCAGGAAATTACTGTGTGAGGCAGCACTGGCTGAGTGGTTCAAGTGTGTGAGGTTATTCCGTGTGGGGACCCCCATCCAGGGGTGTCTGGCAGCTGGCTGCTGCTGACTGGCCTGGCTGTTCTGACTACCGGGGAAACTGAAGGAACTGTAGATGGCTCTGTGGTGGAGCTGGGGAACACGCGGCAGGCCGCTGGGGAAGTGATGAGAGGCGCTGGGGTTTGGGTTGAGGGGTGGCAGGCTAGGGCCGTGGTGGCTCCCCTGGGAGAGGGGTCCTGGGGATAAGGGGCAGGGGTCCTGAACCGACAGCTCCTTCTCTATGAGGTCAGCCAAAGCTTTGCGGGTGACATCGAAAGGATCGAAGCCTAGGTCATCATCCTGCTGTTTGCTGGACGACCCGAAGCCGAAGGCTGCCTGCCAATCTGTGGAAGAAGACACTGGTATTGTGTCTGAAAGAAAACAAAGGATATGACAATAAGAAATTGGAAGACAAATCTCAGTGCTTTTCTATGAATGAGTCAAGGCATTTCACGACAAATAGAAATTGTCAACTTTTTCCAGTATTACTGTTCTATATTATATGTGCGAGTGAAGAGGGATCTTCTAAAATAAGGTTCTTATTAATACCGCTGAGTCAGTGTCACAATTTACACATGACTAATAAATCTAAGATTTCTAAGCTCATTTATTTACCACAAACACCACATATAACTAGTCAACAGGGAAGATAAATGGTAACTACTCGATGTTTTTAAGTCACAGTAATAACAAAGTTCAAAATGATTTTAAACTTTAAGGTGTTACAAGAAATTGAGTTTTTTTTGTTTCCAACCCAATCAGTTTATCATTAGTTTATAGTGAATGATTCAGATGGACATACAGAAAACAAAACTAACATGTCATGCAATACGATTAAACAGATGCAGCCACATAAATGATGTATTTAAGTGAAACTGCACCTGATGTGAAGAGGCTCTGTGGTTCAGGGGTCATGGGCCAGTCAGAACTGCCCCGTGGTGAGCTGGGGAAGGGGGGAAGGCCAGCAGGGAGGGGGTTAGGATGTCTGAAATTACTGTTGTCTGAAAAGAGTGACTGGGACTCAGCTGCTGCACCCTCGAAGGGCGAACGGGCTGTGAGGTCTGAGACACTGATGGGCACCACCAAACTTGGTTTTGTTAAACCAGGAGGTGGGGAGGGGGAGTCACTGGTGGGTATCTGAAGAAGAGAAAGAAAAGCACATTATTTCTGACTTTACCATCATCAACTGTTGCTGGTACCAAAATAAAGACAAAGGAATGTCTTCCTACCTGTTGTAAAGTCTCTCCATTCACCAAACCGATTGATTCTGGAGGTTTGTCACTGGGACTGCAGGCAGACAAAGAAAAACTTACAAATACTGAAATAAACTGGTCTTATTTGAGGATGTTTTCACGTAAATGCTGATGCATCATTCCACTTACCTGTTACTGTCACAGTTAGAAGAGAAAGGGGACAGAGCAGTATGCTGGCCAGGACCCAGTTCTGTTTCTAGTCCATCTGAAGTAATAACTTCTTGGTCTAGATAATCTAGCAGCGGAGGGGACTTGCGGTCCTCTGAAAGCCCATTGGCCAGTTTGTTATGCCCTGACAGCGTTGGCCACCCATCTTTACCATTGCTATTATTGGTTCTGCTGTACATGGGGAAAAACAAAACATGAATCACTTTGCTCTAGAAATAATAACAGAACAAATAAAGAAAATAATGTGTTAAAACTAACCTCTGCGTAGAGTTGGATTTACTCTTTGACTTCTCTGTTCCACATGCCGGAGGTTGTAGAAAGCTAGGGTTAATTTTATAGAGGTCTTGCAGGAGTTTCTGCTCATACTCTTGATGTTTCCCCGCCTAAACAAAAAAAAACACGCAGGTTAAGTAAACATGAAGGCTTCTGCACCATACATTTAGACTGCAGAAAGACTTGTACCTGCATCTCCTCTTTAGTAAAGCTAGCTGCTTCATCCCCAAGTTCATGTAGGTACATACAGTCAGGTTTGGGACACTGCATACTTTTGAGAAAGTAACTGCAGTACTTTGTTGTTCCTAAGGAAGCCTATTACAATAAAGATGAAGAAAATGTACATAAATATTTAGCACAACAAGATGAATGTAACTGCACAGTACCAACACAAACAAACATACTAAATCTCTAAGTCATATGTAAAGAATACTTACCAAAAAGGACCATGTCATTCTTCTACATGAATCAAATAGTGTTTTATTTAACTCACCTTGAGTGTTCTGCCATCAACCACCACATTGTTTACACACTGTATTGCTCTAAGGGCATCTTCAGAACGGATGTAGGTGACATAAGCGCTGGCACTAGGCCCCTATGGAATAGCAAGACTTTAGTTAACATACAAATTGTTCAGAAAAACCTGAATATCAAACTGATCATAATGTGGCCTGTTCTGGAATTAATTCAGTTTCTCACCTGTGACCCTGCATAAGATGTGCTGTTGTTGATGACCACTTTATGGATTTTCCCAAACCTCCCAAAATATTCTGGTCTTTTTAGGACCTGTAAATATAACGCAAGCACAATTCTGAAAAGGGTACTTGTCAAAAGGTTTTTTACTTGTGAAAAAACATAAACATAAAATGATCTAGCGGGCAGTGGCACAGAAAAATCCTCCAGGATGTCTTTGCTTCCTTCTTTGATAATCCATTACTGCAAAAGTGTAGCGCCTTCAGTGCCCAGAGCGTATATTTTTAATCAAAATGCCAATAGTTTTAATTATACTGTATCATAGTTAAATCAAGGAATTTGATTATCAAAATCTGTGCTCACCTCTGGGTCGGCGAGTCGCTGTGAGAGCCCAACCACAAACACCAGGTTTCTCTGGACCACTCGGACACTGGCCAGATGTTTGCGGTTTTCTGTCACCTTCTGCTTTTTCTCATTCTGTTTCTGCTTCTTTTCATTCTTTATCCTTTGAATCTCCTCCTGTGACAGAGGCTTATAAACAGCGGGATCCTCTGGGTACGGCTACATAAAAACAAAATCCAATTAGTTCAAATCTGAGACCACTAACATTTAGAACAGTCTTTCAAACAGTAATGGGTATTTGGGGCCTCAACAATGAACATCACCTTTGCAGCTTCACTAAACCCATCGTTTCCACACCACACCCCCATCACCAAATCTCATAATTAAATACTATCATGCTCATGGTGTCTTTATCACCTTTCGACAAGCAGGACAGAGGCCGTTCTCGTCTGTGCGGATGCGGTGCCAACAGAAGCGGCAGATTTGATAGCCACAAGTGCAAGGGAAGAAGTTGACGTCATCAATCTCCAGTGGCTCCATGCACAGAGGGCACTCCATGGGGTCGTCCTTCATTTCAGGGCTGTGGGACATCCTATGGTGTGGCACGGGTGAGCGATAAAGCTGGTCACAGAACACAGGGATATAAATCATAAGTACTGGACATGGCAGTTCCACTACAACTAGATGATACAGCTCAACTTAATGTTTATTCTGTAAGAGGTAGGTGAATAAAGGTGTAATGGCAAAACACTGAAAAAATGATCACTTAACAACCTTTAATTATTTTCATTAAGAATTTACCAGCCCTCATTCAGATTAGAGCTGGGTAATGTGGCCAGAAGTATTATCCTGACAAGGACTTTCAAACCATCCAATAAGGATTACCATCATAACAAATGTCAAATCAGCATTATCATTATTATCCTAAATAAAAGACTGATCAGTTCGATGAAGTGGTTGAAGAAACCACTGGGGTGTCGAATGTGTGATTCTAGTGGCACAGTTTTTGCAATTCAATTTATCAAATGTTAAATATTTAAAACATTTTGCATTTCTAAATCAAGAAAAGCAATTGTGTTTTGATAACCAGTCTATGGTATTTGTGGAAATGATAACATGCCCATCAAAAAATTGTGGTGATATGATGTGAAATCATAATGGCATTGTTGTTTTGTTATCCCGTCCTGATTCATTTAAGCTTGAATATACAATTACAGATATAGGTTACCACCACCAGTGTGTGATGGTGAAAGCAAATAAATAATGAATCTAAAATGTAAAGCACTTTGAGTACCTTGAAAAACATTATTGAAATCCAGTTATTATCATTATTGTTGTTGAACAACTAAATATTTCAAGGGCAGAAATTAGCAAAGACTTGTACTCTGATTAGAAAAGTTGTAAATATTTTACATTTTTGCTTAAGATTTAAGGGGGATTAATTATAGCTTTCTGTTAATTACCTACACAAAATTGTACAGGTCAACTCATGTCTCTAACGGTTTCACCAAGAAACCTGTTCATGAAGGAGCTTGACCTGGCCGGACTAGAATTAGCTCATACGATCAATTTGCAAAGGAATCATTATAAATTATCAACATTCTGGTCAAAAGGCAGTCGTGATGCTACGCTATGTGGATATGTTTTGTGGGTTGACACTACAGTTCTTGACACAATTACATGACGAGCGTTAAAAATCAACGGAAGACATATGTAAAATCAGGTAGAAATGACCAATGCATGTGTTCAGCAGCACACCTGAATATGTGACAACACGACTGCCATAAGGCCAATTCAGTGACAAGCCCAGATTGATAAGAACCAATAATGTAAAGCTGAATAAAAGAAGTGACAAGGAAATGGAAACATGTCAAACGCTTCGCAGCATATTTGCCAAGAAAGCGACACGTAACATTTAGAGATGCAAACCCTTACCATCGCAGTCACAGATGTGAGCTGATTGTAAAAACCGTGTGCATTAAATACCTAGTTGGCCAGATTGGCAACTTTAGCTGCTATGTCTCCTGGATTGTACATTATGACAGATGTTATTTGACTAACGTTAGGCTAAGCTAACATTAGCCCACAATTGGAAGAAGAAGCCGGTATAAGACATTATAGCATCCGTGAGCGGCAGTAATCGTAAAAACACAGTATATGTAGCTGAGTATCAATGTGACATAGACGTTAAATATGGAAAACGTATGTCATAATGTGACGCTTACATGATCATACTAACTGACAGTTTGCTCCATGCTAATGGTTAGCATTTGACGTAGCTAACATGCTACATTGTCATCAAAATGTACGGAGCATTTGCAGCCAAGCTTTTAACGCGGCCTACACAAGCTAACAGGGACAACTGAGCAAGTTGTTAGCACTGTAAACTACTGACATTGATCTAATGACATGGAAATTAATTGAACACCAATCTATTAAACTTGATAACACTGTACCGTCAGTCTTCAAAAACGTTAACGACACATCAGCCTTTTATTTATTGGTCAAGGCAGGAATCAAGCTAGCCCAGTTAGCAACTTGGCTACCGTTAGTGTTACTTACCCTGTCCGTATTTAGCTTAGGATTCCACTCCAAGGGAGTCACACCAAATTGGGCGGGGACTGCGAGCCAATGTGTCTGAAATGTCAAATTCTCTATAAACGGTCACGTAAGATAACCGCAGATGTGTTGCTCCGTTGTAATTGAAAGGCTATAACGGTGTTTTGCCCCTTTTTTTTCTTGGTATTGTGAAGACAATTTACGCTCAAACCACCATCTTAGCTAGCATTAAAGTAGGGAGGAGGGAATGGGTCAAGTATTCACTACAACTGAGGCTGCGCAAGGGGACAGACGCACCCTGGGTATTGAAGTTCGAATTAAGTGCGGACACTCATCCAAGGTACCAGAAACACTTACAAGTCCCATGTGATCTTTTTTTTAAATAACACCGTATTTATTTAAGCAAAAATTCAGCATTATTACATGATTTTACCTTATATACCTTTATATATCTATGTATATATATATATATATATATATATATATATATATATTCCAAAGCTTTAAGCACAGTCTCGAATGTAGATTTTAGGCATACTAATTCATTTGTGGCATTTTAATATCAATGGGAAAACTTAACTTTTTACACTATGTTCAAGAGTGTTTGTACATAAATACTTTTGATAATTAATATTCTTAACAAATATCCAAACTTATATGCTACCATTTTTTTTATTGAACATAAAATATGACCACAATATCAGTGAATTTGGACAAATGAGCAAATTATGTAATTTCTCCCCCAAGTATTTAAAACACTCCAGACTCCTTGTTGCATAATTTAATAAATTGTGTAGAGTGAAAGTTCAAAGTTCACAAAAATTGATTCATTCATCTATTTTTGTATAATTTATGTAGAATAATGTGAAAATTTTATTCTTGAAATAATTACAATTAGAAGTATGTAATATATTTATTTAATCGTCTACTGTACCATATCTATTCAGTATATTTCACATCATAGAAACATTTTAACCCTGTGATGAACTGGCGACTTGTCCAGGGTCCCCCCCGCCTTTGCCCTTGAGTAGCTGGGATAGGCTCAAGTGACCCCCGTGACCCAGCAAAGGATAAAGCGGGTTTGGAGGATGAATGAAAAAACATTTTTAATGGATCCACATGAATTGAGGCTTGGGCCAGCATCGAGTGTGGTCTTTGTCAGGATCCACAGAGTCTAAAGTGAGTGTTGGGTCGATGGGGTGTGGCGAGGTGAGGGACAAACGTGCAGCCAGGAGACCCATCTGGACACAGGTATCTGTGTCCCGGCCCTGGAGGATTCCTGTTATCAGTGCACCTGCCAGACTGCAGAGAGAGAGAGGATCAGGGCATCAGTTTTATACATACAGCATGTAGACTTTTGTAAACTCAAATCAGAGTTGTCACAGTTTACAAATTTTTCCTGAGACTTTGTTTTTTCCAGTATGATTTTTAGTTTTCCTTACTTTAACAATTGCACAGTTTCATATAGAGAAATATACTGATTATATTTTTAAAAAAATTAAATTGTATTAAAGTTGTAATGCATCTGCATCTTAGAACTGCAATCCCTTGATATATAAGACCCTGAAAAAGAAAGATTCATGATGTTAAATACTATTAACTTATGATTGGAACTTGAAAAGCCCCCTGTGGACAAGTGTTGTAAATTAGCACCTGTGCTATAACACTTAAAACAATACATCTGGTTCGTCCAATGTTATTGCTATGTCCATATTAAATAAATAAATAAATAAATAAACAAGCCACAGTATGTAAGTCCTGCATGCTGAGAAACGTGACACTTGTTATAATTTATGCTATCCAAGATGCAGTAAGCATAAATAAAATTAAGCTGACTTTACATGCAATTAACTTTCATTTTGCTGCATTGATCACATTTATTTAAATGATTTTTGAAAACTTTAAAATGTAAATCCTTTTTGTTTTATTTCAGTTGATGGAATTATTTTATTCTCTGTAGATTTAGTATTAGTTAATTATAATAACAAATTTTCAAGTGTTCAAATTCATTCCTTCAATTAGGCATTTGATTTTTGATAAACATAGAAAATGCCAAAGTAATGTGTTACTCTATATCTTAAATTATTTCCATTTTTTGACAATAAGTAACCTTTTCAAATCCTGGGGAATTGACCATAAAAGTAGAAAAGACCGAGAGAAAAGGCAAATGGAATGATGAATGGATGTAAATGAGACACAAGAAATATATAAAATTAAAATAACAATAGTTAAGGTGAATTTTAGCACCTGTCTCCTGCTCCTGAGACATTCATAGTCTCTTCTGCAGTCATGGTCAGGGCAGGGTAGTGGAGCGCACAAAGACGTCCTTTCTGCAAATGTAAAGGCGACTTTATTATCAACTTAGCAGGAGTTAGCTTTATTATCACCTTGAATAATGACAGTCTTTACCTTCTTCTGTTTTCTTGGCTTCAGGTTGACCGAGCCTGCAAAATATTCTCCACATACGAGCACGCCATGAGCACCCAGGGTCACCACTAGACAATGCAGATGCTCCAGAAGGGGGCGGGAGAGAGCTACTGCAACACTAAGCACCTCATCAGCAGAACTTGGCAGCACTGACACCCCCCACAAGAAAAAAAAAACACACATCCTCATTTATCACATTGCCACATATCAAGAAATGTAACTACCACTGACATGTTCTGACAAGTTCAGTAGATGAATGGCATGAATCCACACTCTGAATACATTATCTGATTCCAATTACCTTTGGGTGATGGGAGGCCAAGGCTTTGGTTCATGGTGCATAACTCTGATAAATTTGGAGATGAATAGGAAAGACACTTCCACGCTTCTGACAGGAATGGTTTACAAGCTTTATCTGCATCTGTTGGCTCATACCAGACTGTAGCATACATCAGTATACAAACATGAAAATTAGTCAAATATCAATCAAATATTAACCAAATGATAAGTTATTTTAATTACATCCCGCCGTTTACCATTGACATTGTGCTTTTTGGCAACAGAACAAATGTAATTGATGGTTGAGACTGGGATGTTTCCATCGAGACACACAATGGCAGCTGATGAGAGTTGCCTCTCAAACTGTGATACCTGAAAGAAAACATTTGAATTAAGATAAAACCAAGACAAAAAAAAAAACCCTGTGTTCTGGGGTGGATTAACCCTTTCATCCATAGTGGTCACTAAAATGGACAGCTACTAGAGGGTGGCTGCTCATTTGCTAGAGCAGGTCAACCAATAGTGGTTGGAATCCTGGCTCAGACTGTTCATATATCAAAGGGTACTTGAGCAAGACACAGACACAGGCTTGCAGTGGAGCCTGGCTACGTCTTGCATAGCAGTGGTGTATGAATGTGTGAAAGAGTGTGTGAATGAGAGGCCATTG
>JAPTHA010000024.1:20116991-20131566 GCA_029814585.1 Gymnapogon annona
GGAGGAGGTCTGATAGGTATGGGGGTGCAAGATTGTTCAGGGCCTTGTAGGTGGTGAGGAGAATCTTGAATTGGATGTGTTGTTTTATGGGGAGCCAGTGGAGTTTACAAAGGATGGGAGTGATGTGTTCTCTGGAGGGGAAGCGGGTGAGCAGTCGGGCAGCGGAGTTTTGGACGTATTGCAGTTTTTGAAGAACAGTGGAGGGGAGGCCATACAAGATGCTATTGCAGTAGTGGAGTCTGGAGGTGATGAAGGCGTGGATTAGTGTTTCAGCAGCTGAGGAGGAAAGAACGGGTCTGAGACGTGCTATGTTGCGCAAGTGAAAGAAGGTCTTTGTTCATAAGTTTTGTCTTAACCTTTTTGGAAGTTGTTATTATGTCATAGCTCTTCCAAATGTTTGGGCATAGATATGAATAATAATAATAATAATAAAAAAAAATAATAATGACGATTTCTTTCGGCTTCTTCCCTTCCGGGGTCGAATCCAATTGGCGTATTTGATTTGGCAGGAATTTTTACGTCGGAAGCTCTTCCTGACACAGCCCACTGGACGCTCATCCTGGGAATCGAACCCAGTTCCCCTGATAATGGACTAAATTTACGAAGAATGTAATATGTCTGTCACTACAAAAACTGTTTCCGCCCCCCTACAGACACATCCTTAAACTACACTTGCAAACTTGTAGTCATCGCCAGTGTGCTTATTCGTCCGGTTTTTTTTTTTTTACCGTTTTGTTTTGATGCTCTCTAAGGGACAGGCTCGGTGCTCTCTCCTCCCTCCGCAACACTTTACGCGCCCAACCGTTAGTTCTCTTCCTACTATAGGCAAACAAACATCCAAAACACCGCCTTAGAACTGTGTTTACGATTCTGATTGGTCGAGCAGAATGTCAATCACACGGCTACACGGGTCTGAGTACAGTCGTGTCAACACTGCCGGCTGTACCAGCCAGCGTTAGGCCGGTTTTACAGCCTACAGAAGGTACAGAGGGTAAGGCGAACATTTCTAAATTTCAATAGACATTTATTATTTATTGAGACAAGACCGGAAAGTGTCGATTTCCGTTTTTTTTTTTTGGGAATTCGCTCATTCCTGTCCTTTTACGCGTCACAGCTCGTCCATCCATCCCTCCTGTTAGCTAACATGCTTAAACGGGCTTCAGGGACATGTTTCGGTGTCTGCAGCTTCGGTAATGTTATCCTTCATTTTCGCCTCGTAAGCTGTCTGCCTTTGGCCTGCCATTCAAGGCAACCTCTAACCTTTTACTGAACCTTCCTCCTACGCCCTGGGCTTCATGCTACTTGTATCAGATGCACAAAGCTGTGTCTCGCTGAACACCTATATTGTAAGCTGCAGATGAATGTTGAAAGATTTGTGATTTCATTTGTCATCTTTAACTAACCGTTTTCATCTCTGAATGCGTGCAGGTTTTCCCTGTTTGTACTTCTGATGTCCCAGTACAAACTCTTTCTGCTCAGACATGGAGAAGGGGCCTGGAACAAAGAGAACCGTTTTTGCAGCTGGGTTGACCAGAAGCTGAGCGACAATGGGCTGACAGAAGCTCAGGACTGTGGCAGACTCCTGAAGGAACAAGGCTTCAAGTTTGACATAGTGTTCACTTCCATACTGAGTCGTTCCATCCAGACAGCATGGCTTGTGTTGGAGGCCATGGGCCAGGAGTGGGTCCCTGTGGTCAAGTCTTGGAGACTGAATGAACGGCATTATGGTGCCCTGATTGGCCTGAACCGGGCAGAGATGGCTCAACAACATGGTGAGGAAAAGGTGAAGCAGTGGCGAAGGAGCTATGACATAACCCCACCCCCAATTGATGAATCACATCCTTACTTCCAGGAGATATACAGTGATCGCAGATACACAACTTGCGACGTGCCGAAGCAAAATCTTCCCCGAGCAGAAAGCCTAAAAGAGGTGTTGGAGAGGCTGCTGCCATATTGGGAAAGCACTGTTGTACCAGAGATAAAGAAAGGCAGCACTGTGCTCATTTCTGCTCATGGAAATAGCTGCAGGGCTCTGTTGAAACACCTAGAAGGTATGTTGCTGATGTACATCAGGCTATTATAAACTGACCTGTGAACTTTTGTTTGTAGGATACATGCATGCAATTGAATTTTGCAAAAGCTCTACTGTTGAATTCAGGCTACTCTTTCTAGATGTTAGACGATGAATTGGACATACACTATTTAAGTTCCAGAAATGGAATGTTGAACTTGTTCAAAAAGGCCAATGAGTTTAAGTTACATTACATAGTCAGGGGCTCCACTTTGACCTTTATCACACTTGTAAGCCTTGGTGGCTTCATATGACACATGCTTCACTAACTTCACATACAGCACTGTTACATAATATTTTGAAAGACAGGAAAAGAACTGTTGAAGAATTGTTAGAAATCAGGGAACAGTGTGTAAGATTGCTGGGATAAAATTGAATTTTATATTAATAATTCTATCTTCTTTAAAGTATCATCATCTGAAAATAATATTTGCTGTGTGTTAAGTACTTTACAGAGAGCTGAGTTCAGTATATCTCTGCAGTAGCACGGAACACACTTTATCTTTACCTGCTATGTTTGAATGTGGACCATAGCTAATTAAAAATCTCAGAAGAGGCAGAACTGGTTCTGCAGGCATTTTTAGCTGTCACTGTAGTGGAGACTGAAGCAAGAGAGTTTGCATGAAGATTCCACAGTGTTTTTTTTTAATAGTTTATCTAAATATTTCTTTGCTTATTTTAACAGGGATATCAGATGAGGATATCGTCAATGTGACCTTACCCACTGGGATACCTGTATTACTTGAGCTGGATGAAAACCTCAAGCCTGTGAAACCTCGTCGGCTTTTGGGAGATCAGGCGAAGATTCAGGCAGCTATTAAAAAGGTGGAGGACCAGGGAAAAGCTAAAACAACTTGAATCAATTCTTATGGCTCTAAGAGTTCACGGTGGCTGTACTTGGTTGGGTATGATTTGATTAGGTGTGGTGAAAACTATGCTTTTGAATAACTCAGAAACTAATTGATACTAAACAATCGCAACAGATTGATTTGTTAGTTTGGTTAGTTTGAGTCTGAGGATGTATTGTATGTAAGTCTTCCCTGGAGGCTGCTGTGTGTATCATAATGGCCTGACCTGTTGTTTCTGACTGGCCTGAGAACATTCAGACATGTACTGTAAGTTTTTCAGCACTGTGTGGACATGCTTGGCGTAAGCACTGAACAAGTGTGTGTTTTTATATTTATTTTGGAGCTACTTGTCTTGACTAATGTGCGTATGGTGATCCCTCAGATAACATTTAATTATTTACTTGTGTCAATTTTTGGTAAAGCAGATAAAAGTCTAAATGTGACATATTCAAAAAGGAAAATCAGCCTCCTTGCTTTCATTCACTTTTAAGCTTCGATGACAAATTTTGGTCCTTTTAAAACAAATGTGTAGAAAAAGGGGTTTATATTTTAAATATGAGGAAAAAGCATGATAGTATTTTATGACTATACTTCATATTTTCATATAAATGTTGAAAAAAATGAAGTCATGTTTGGTATAAATGCAGAAAAGTCCATCAAAGCTCATCTGCTGAGCAGCATCAGTTAGGTATCTGCAACAAAACTTGCTAACATTTAGGAGAAGATAATGGTTTGTTATGGAGACTCCAGTATTGATTCATTCCATTGTTTTGATTATTTTGTGGCCATGACAGAAGTATATGATGAGCTGTCGCAGATCCTTGTGGTTTTGTGTATTTTCCGCTTCATTCTATAAAGTGTGGTTTGTTTAATGCCATTCTGATTCCCTTTCATTAAATAATTAACATCAAAAGCTGAGTTGGTTACATTCTGAGCAGCAGTTTTTAAGTTTACTGGTGTTCTAGTCACTGTGCAGCAGATTGTGGGAAACCCAAAACTGTCTTTAAAAATGTACATTTTTGGTCCACAAATCTCAGCCTTCTCTGCCCAGTCAACTCGGCAATATCTCGGTTGTGATATTTTTAAAGGACTTTACCTCTACTTATACCAAACACGGGTTTATTTTACTGAATTTTTTACTTTAATCTCAGGAAGTATCCCAGTTTTTTGTCCTGAACATTCTTCCTTTTTTTTTTTTTTGGCCAATTTCTGAAATCCTGTTTTGACTGTTTAGATTTTGTTTACCTAAACGGCTGTATTACACTGTCTTCGGAAGCTTTCCAAGTATTCTTCTTTTTGTGTGCCTTTTATTATTACTGGAGGAATTAAGTTATATTAAAACTGCAGTGCTTAACAGTTGTTATTGTCATCAAGCAGAAATTCCACAATTCCTTTTTATTAGTATATTAGAATTGAAATGACCCTGCGAGGACACAAGACTTCTCCATTAAAAAACAAGCTCCATCAACAACATACAAAGTCAGGTTCAGCTCTACTTATTAGTTCAGCTTGTTTACTTTTTGGGTTTGGACCGTGATGAGAGAGTAGCAGAATGAAGGTGTTTGTTTTCACTTTCTGCTGTTTTATCCTGATGTAAACTCCCACAGCTTCAATTAACTTGTGATAAATTAGTATCTTGCTGCGATTTTATATATATATTTTTATTTTTTAGATTTTAGAGTTAAATCTCTGTAAAACAACTCCTAACCTCATAGAATTTTTAAAACGAAGCACGAGAGCCAAATGCTGTAGATGTGGTAAACCACAGAAACAAATCCATTAATGTCTGTTGAAGTCGATGACATGTTCAATGCCTGTTACAGCAAAAATATGAGAAATGGTGGAAGATCTATGGTAGTAAAACACTGGTTAATAACCACTTCTGAAAATCTTATGATTGTGTTATACCCTTTAATTGTGAATCTGGAAAAACCTTTTTTTTTTAATATAATTAGACTTTTAATCGCTTCTGCCAGTCAGTGTTTTTTTGCCCTAAATGATGAAATGCACTTATTTAATACTAACTGGTACTCTTTCATGAGGGACATTGTTACAAACTGTTCTCCAGAAGGACATGCACACCTTTTTATTTTATGTTACTTGTGTTACTTCAGTGTACTGTGCTGTTATTTGTACTGTGTGCATCCTTTACATCTTTGTTTTCCTGCTGCCACAGAAACATGATGCACGACTTTGTTACATAAAAGCATTAGTTAATAATGTTTAAAACTGTGTTATGTTTGTAAAATGTTTGCTCTGTGTTCCCTGTTGTCTACACCTGCCTAATTGAAATAAAAGATCATTAAAATTGTTGTTAACGGCTATGTTTTTGTTCTCGTCACTATTTCACAATAAGAAGGCGTATCATATGCCATGAAGATGCACGGTTGGCTATAAATTCTGTGATTAAGGAAACAAATAGACAAATGAACAATAGTGCATTTTAGGAGCATGCTTGTTATTTGTTATATGCTTGGTTGACATTAGCGCACTGTAAGCAATAAACGACTGGGTCTGTTTGGCTTCACAGAGGAGTGACTCTTCATTCCTTCACCATTTTTGTAAAGTGGCCAAACCAGAGAGGCTCTGCCAGGGAGAAACCGTCTAATGAACGGAAAACTAACCCACGTCATGTTCCAGTGTCACATTTGTTGTTCTAGGTTTATTATACCTTTCCCATAAATATTAGTCGTTTTACAAAGACATGAAAGAGGGTGAGTATTACTCATGGTGTGATTTGTCCTTTAAATGAATGAATGTCAACTGATGATTTGGATAAATAACCCAAGAAGGGGAAATTTTGTCAAACTGGCCAAAGTGTGCCAGAATGACTGGTGCTGAATTGAAAGACATTGCTTAGAAACCAAAAGCAAGGACACACAGAGCATGCACGCACACACACACACACACACACGCAGAGTCAGTGTGAACATCGCTGAGGCGGGGCGGTGTCTGCTCCCTTATAAACCTCCCGAGACTCTCCCTCCACTGATTTCCAACAGGAAGCCAATCACTTTGGTCTGCCGGCCTGGTGAGTTTTCATCATCATGAACTGTGATGCTTCCTTTATTCTTTTACAGTTTATAATTTGAGTTTGGTTTGGATGCACAGATGACAAAATGTTGCTTGAAATTATGCAGGTTTCAATTTGATGTCATAGAAAAACGTTAGAAAGTCAAGAAGAGATGCTATGGATTTAGACACTACTTTTATACTTTTATAAAAAAAAAATATACGGATGATACTTGTACTTTTGTGCATTATACTTTCAATGCATTTATTTATTACATGTAAAGTCTATGGAAATGCTAATTAAAATTTTGCAAAAAGAATGATTAAAAACCCTGATATGTAGACAGGTAGGTGAACGGCTTCAAGACAACATGAAATACAAAAGAAAACAGTTTGGAAATTGTCTGACCTGATAATTATAAGCATGCACAATCGTCAAAAACCTTCTATTCAATATGTGTTGCATTTTTGCCCATTTTGAACATTTGTTTGGTAAGCTGCCCTACACAGCTAAATTCCTGGAAAGTTGTGAATATGACACTGACTATATACGATTCATTTTGTTTCTTCCAGAAGGTGTGATCTCTGTAGTCGCATCCATATAGTGTAAAACATGAGGAGAAATGTTCTGATCAGGCAGATATTAATGGTTAAACTGTCTACAGTGGTGCACACATACAAATGACAGGTTCCAAACTCTCACCTTCCTCTTTTTTCACTCCGTGAGGCTTTAAACGCTTGCATCTTCCAGAGGCTGAATACTATATTTTGACTTTTTGTTGCTGAAACACTGACCAGACGTCTGCCTGTGGAAAAGCTGTTTGCTGTGGTGGACATGCCAAGTCTGACTCCTATTCCTTAGATGGTAATGAAGATAAAGACTGCAACCGCATGAGGCTGGAGTGTGTGAGTTTATGACTGTAGACTGGAGATGTGTTTGGGTTTCCACAGCATCCTCTCCTGTCTTGATTACTTAAATGACAATAATTAGCTGTTGCATGGTTGAAACCAGCTGTGTGGTCCATAGAGAAATGTTTATGGATGAAGTGTTTGACTCTACCCACTCCATCATAACCGGCCACAAAGCTGTACTTAATTGCATGTTTAGTTGTGGATGATTTATATTCCATATGACAAAGGCAGCGTTGATCGTCACTATCTACGCATACGTTTAACAGGAGAGAGTGAGATATGAGGGATCCCTAAAGAAACAGGTTATGAATCATCCAGCTGCCGATTATTTAGAGGACCTATCTGCCTCCGTAACTTCAGTGTGGAGAAGGGGGCTCCCTGCTCTGTAGTTACAGGTGTGAGTGTTCGTGGATCTAACATTAACAGAGTCATTCATGTGCAGTTGACTGGATGTAAAATAGAATGAAAACTGATATACTGTATGCTCTACACAGAAGTCCCTATTTGTTATGTTGTTTTCATCATTTATTTAGCAATTTTTGATCACCTTTACTCTTTTAATTTGTTTTCATATGAAGAGTGTTTATTTCAAGCAGTAAAAAAAACTCAACTTTTTCATAAACAGGGAACCAGGAACAAAATGCACGTTAATAAATAAAGTCGATCAATACAGTGCAGTAGTTTAATTCATTATGTTTAGCTTGAAAAGGGGAGAAGAAAAACGTATAAAATCCCACCCTCTCCTGTCATTTTTACTCAACACATGGTTGATGATATCTTAATAATAAATAAAAATCTATATAGAGCCAGAACTATGCAAATGTTAAGTGTAATGATATATTCAACAAGAGATTATCTTTTTGAGTGAGATTGCTCTAGTGCATAAAATACAAAACCCAGGTTCAATTCCCAGGGTGAGCGTTCAGTGGGTTGTTTCAGGAAGGGCATCTGACATAAAAACTCCTGCCAAATCAAATATGTGAATTGGATTCACTGTGGCGATCCCGGAAGGGAAAAAGCCGAAAGAAATCATCGATTTATAAAAATGAAGAATAAAATTGTATTCAAATAAAAGTCATTAAAGTTAAAAAAAAAAAATCAAGTTGAGCTCAGATGTTTAAAACGTCTACTTAAGTACAATAACTATGTACATGTGTGTATACAGGCATATACTGTATCATGGACTTCTCAACAGTTAGTTTTCCAGTTGCACTTTCTATCAGCCGGCAGCATTACACAAAGCTGATTCTTTACTTCCACAATGGAAATGAGTTATTCTTGGATCGCCACTCTGTACAGCAGCAGGTATTTCCTAGAGTAAACCACGCTCTATGTCTGTGGCCTTGCACCTTGCCAAGCTGGGACACTACAACTAACAGTGCCTGTGTACTTCCTTAAAAGGAGGCCCAGATCACCGTCTTAGGGTGGGATGCGGAACAGGGAGTGCACAGAGCTGCATCTATTTCCAAATCATCCCCTGGTTGAAGAGGAAACTATAACTCAACTCTGAACGTAAATGAATGCGGAGTTAGCTTATTTAAATGCTGAAACACTGTAACACACACGTATACTGTGCGTGAGGCCGTTAATGCCATTTAGCAAATGTCATTTAGGTCTGCTCGCCTGTCAGGTCATGATGAACTGACTGTCCTGTGGTTTATTAAAACAAAACTGAGCTGTGAAGCACCAAGGAGCCACACTGAAACAATTGCCTGTACCATCCACCAACCATCGGCCATCCGTCCAAGTGAGACACTTTCACCCCGACTGAAGGCAAAGATTTTAACGATCAGTAGAAAAGGTCACCCAGTATGTTTTGACTTGTAAACTATGTGGAATTTATTCCTGGTCAGGGACTTTTTCATATGTGACCATGTTTGGTCATGTGGAGTAAGCAGCTGTGGCTTCTTGATTGATTGCAAACGCCTCTGTGGTAACTGTTTATCTATAAGGGTGTTGAAACACTTTCTTTATATTGTAACAAGAGGCCTTTGGCTATAGGCTGAATGACTGCTGCATATATATCACATCTGTCTAACTGATGATGTTAAGCAGTGTCTTTTAAAGCTTGCATCACATAAATATGATTTTTCGGTGTCTTCAGGTTTTGAATAATTGCCTTTCTCATGCCATTATTACATATATTTGCAATTATTATTCAGTATCAACTTTTGTATTTATATGTTCATTTCTTTTCTGCATAATTTCTGCTAAGTCATCATATTGTTGACTTAAACTATATGATATCCATACTGTAAAGTATTATTTAGTTTTTTGTTTCTCTGTAGCATTGTTTCTGTTGCTCAGAGTTGTATTATAGTTCCCTGAGATTGAAGAGATATACCCTTTAACTAAATGAGAGGCTCATCAGAATGATTGAGGGTATCTGTATAATGGCTGTAACAATTGATCTATCTTGCAAAATGAAAATATGAAAGGTGAGAAAAATGATCAATATACAATAAAAATGTGCTGGTGGCACAAAAACCAAAGAGGTTTGTAAACAGAAGACACAAGTATCTATGAATGAATTATTTTGCTATAATTCAGTTATTTACTTGGAGTTTGTACAACAGCACATCTAAAATAATCACTATATCCTATTTATTACACCCAAAATAAACTGAAATGATTACAAGAGGAAAACTAACCATCTAATATCCATCTGTGTATATGTCTTTTCTGATAGGACGGCTAAAGTACACTGTAACTTGCCAAAATAAACAAAAATCATGGATCATAGGGTCTTTAAACAGATGTAGTCTCCTTCTGATGTCTGATTAATGCACTGAAAAATGCCCCTCTAATTACAGAATGAGACATTATAAAAAGCACAAAGCTGGAGTAAAGACAGGCACAAGGGAGAAGCTAATGACATCATGAGTTTCAGTTGAAGGCTTTAAGCAGTCGTATTGCATGTGAAGCTCCTTAAGGCTTATTATAACGCCATGGGAAGAATTCTCAGGCCAAACTTTCATAAACAGAGAGTTTAAAGACATGGTTTTGACTATTTGACTTGCAGCAGACAAAATAAAATGTTCTTCATCCAACCTGTATCTTCATTAGATGTAATTCTCAATGCCTAAGAAAATGTGTTTTTGTGATTACTACACTCACACAACGTACTTCCTATACAAATACGACAGGGATCTGCATGTTTTGTTTTATTCTAGCCTTTTAATTTACCAGAAGGCTTATGCTCGCATTGTAATATTGTTCTCAATTACTTCCGGAATAGTCTCTGCGTAAAATGACAACAAATAGGATTTCAGGTTTAGACAATGGATGTTTTGGCACTTGATTTTGTTTGACTCATTCTTCTCTTTGCACCTGACATTAATGTTGCTATTAAGGTAAGATAACATAGTCCTTTATTAGTCCCTCTGGATTTGAGATTTACAGCAGCATGAGTGAAGTAAACAAGGTGCACAAGAGTAAAAACAAAAGAGCATACAGTATTGAATAGATACAATATAGGAAATATAGAAATGGAATTTACAAATAAAAAAAGGTGTAAATACCATGTATAGCTGTTGTTTACATGTTGAATATATTACAGGTAAGATAGGGGAGACATTTATGGTTTATATATAGACCTGTGTACATATTATACATATGAGCGTGGTTCATTGAAGATATTATTTGGAGCAGTTGCTGTTGTGGAGCCTAACAGCCCCAGGAAGAACAGAAACTTTTTTTTTTTTTTAAATTCTGTCATTAATGGAATTCCTTAGCACAGTGAGTGTGTGTGGGTGTGTGTGAGAGTCTCTCCCCGACCTCCTCAACAGGTTCCAGGGGGCATCCCAGTTCAGAGCTGGCTTTCTTTGTTAGTTAGTCACGTCTCTTCGTATCAGCTGCTGTGACTGCTGCTCCCCCAGTAGAAGATGGCAGAGGCCATAACAGAGTCATAGGTCTTCAGGAGTGCCCACAACACCCCAAAGGACCTCAACCTCCTGAGTAGGGGTGAGCAGTTCAAAGGGGAAGTGTGTTTTTCTCATATGGACAGCATTGGTGGCTATTACAGTGAGCTCTGAGTCTGGATTCATTGTGTATGATTGGCTGTGTGCGCCTACTTTGTATGTGAAGTGTCAGAGTTGCCAACACCTTGGAGTGTTAGTTTATACACTTGACAAATGAAGAGCAGTACTGGTCTTGTTGGATGTAGACCAGTTCCAACAGGCCTGAATCACTGCTCTGTCGGGTGTGTGAGTAGTGAGGCTGCAGGTCACTCTGTGTCTGACACCACAGCAGCTCACAAACGCCTTTGCTGTGCACAGACTTCAAATGATCCTATATGAAAACAGCTGCGTATGAGTGATCGATAGCAAGTTGGAAGTCTGTCAGCGTCACCTCTGCAAATTTACTGTGATATGTATGATTTTATAAGTAATATGGGTGCTTACAAATGGCATACAGACGCAATAGAGCACACAGATCTGTACCAGAGCCAACACTTTTCTTCTCATTGTACAATACTATGAAACCACAAACTGCCATGTTTTCCTCCATGTAGTGAGGTGGTTCCAATCGTGATTGTGTAGAGGTTACTTGCTAGAACTTGTAGAAACAATCATAGTGATGAAGGGATATATTTTCTGGATTCTTAAAATGAAAAAACGCTGATGTACAGAATACATATCTGTGTGTCCTCAAACAGAAGTCATGGGTGTGTGTGTGTGTGTCTCCTGATACAATGTCTAGTCCCACATTATTTTCTTTTTTTAATATTTCATTGAGATTTTTCATTAGACCATATTACAGTTACATTCATACACCACAAGACAACACTCCCAAGCCACAATGGTGGAGTAAGAGTTAGTCCCACAGTATGTGGGACCAGACAATGGACACTTCCTTTAAATGGAATCTCAGATCAACTAGGTATTCGATGAGCGTGTCTTTTTTTTTTAATATTTTATTTTTTTATTTTCCATTAGACAACATTACATCACACATTACACTACAACATTACATCACGCAACAATCGATGAGCGTGTCTTATTGCACCATGCTTTTCTACAAGAAAAATGTAATATAGTTAGATTATTTGCTGATAGGGGCGGCTGTGGGTCAGGTGGTAAGTTGTCCAATAACCGAAGGGTTGTCGGTTCGATTCCCACTCTCTCCTGATCATGTGCTGTTGTGCCCTTGGGCAAGACACTTCACCTTCACTCTTGAATATCTGGGATAGGCTCCAGTGACCCCGCGACCCTGCAAAGGATAAAGCCGGTCCAGAAGATGAGTGGATTTGCTGATAACTATAGAAATATTTAATTATATAGTAATAGCCAGATCTTAATAAAGAAAGATTAAAGAAGTGACATGTTTAAATTATAACCAGTGACTTTGAACAACAACAGAAGTTAGACATTTTGATCATTTTCCAATTACTATGTAATTTTGTGTGCTTTTCAAAATAAGACTTCAAGAATAAATGGAATGTTTTGTCTTTTTTTTATGATTATTACATTTTTGCTTGTGTAAACAGGGGTAAAGAAATTCATTGTATTTTTTTATTATGAGACACAATCTGTAAGGATGTGATGTGTGTCGCGTTTGATTTGATGATTTGATTTGAAGGGGTTCAACAAGAATATAAGCATTCATCATTTAGGAATCATAACCATTTTAAGCAAAGTCCCTTCATTGTCAAATGCTCAAAAATAATTGGTCAAACAATGATCATTAAAAAATATAAGAATTGTTTTGAAAACCTGATGAAGATCCCTTGTAGTCAGTGACAACCTGAAGACGGAAACCCATAAACACCATCAAATGTTTCCTCCTGACTGTATTGATGTGAATCTTGTGAATAGTTTGAGATGTTAAGTGGCAGAGACACACCGTGGCAACCAAGTACCTGTATTCTAAAGTATATTTCAGGAGGAGATTTGAATATATTTCAATTAATAGTATTTTACAACGTCATCAACAAGTTTTGCCGTCATTTATTTTTAACCACTAATGCCCTTATTTTGATTGTTTGCTGACTATAATGGTTAGCATGGCAATTTATTTCCGCTTTCTCTGGATATATTAGTAGTATTTTTTTTCTTCACTGTACTTTTATATGTTATCTTGTGCATTTGTGGTTCCCATTGGGGGAAAACAAATCTTGACCCCATGTACATATGCCTGACAATAACAACAGAGTTATAGCTAATTCAACCTTTAATGCCTTTCATGCCTTCTTTAACCCTTTCATGTATGAATTATTCTAACCTACTTCAGGATTTGTTGTCACCTGCGACATTAAGTCTCATTCATATCAGAGAAAACAAGTTTAAAATATCTGTCCATCGTAGTGACCACTATGCATGAAAGGGTTAATAATGTGTAACTCCCTACAGATTGTGTGAAGTGTTCAGGCGTGTCTCACCCCGTCTGTCGGATTGTATACAAGTTGCACTTCATCCCTTTTTCAGAAACTTGACACAGAGAAGGCCCTCTTTCTTTTCCAGGAAAAGGTCTGTTTAGTTACACATGTAATGAATGTTTAGAAAAAGGCTGCTTTTAGGCCATTATTTTTCTGTTCATTTGTGACTGTATATGGTGTCGGCCATTGTGAAACCTAAACTGTTACTTGCTTGTCACTGTTCACTGTTGGTGGGCTAGTCTTTAGATCTGAAGATAAAGACCCCAAGATGAAGAGATAAGTGGGTGTTTAATGTTGCCTGATGTCACATTAAACCATCATAACCTCATTTGACCAAGAGTGAGCTTGATGTTGAGGCCTATCATGACAGTTATATACTGACTGTGAACTCATATTATCTCAGTTCTTTTTACTTTTTGGTGTAAGTAAAAGGTGCTGTTCGCTCATAAAGTGGTCTGTTTTCCTGTATCACTTTCCCTCAGTGTGTTCTTGGAATAGATACTATATAATGATGTAATACATGCTGACAGTACACTTGTAAAGCTATTTTTGGGAAGGTAATTTTAAGTTAAATGAGGAGTGAGGACATTTGTGTAAGGGAAGAATTTCTAGGTTTAAAAATGCTTTTGGAAACCCTTTAAGACATATTAGGAATCAGGGTTTGAATTAAGCTTAGACTATATTTGGAGTATGAGTTAGGTTTATGCGGTTAATTTTAGGATGAGAGGAAACCTGATAATTACCTTCTGTGATAATACTTGGCAATAATGGTTAAGGCTGAATGTGCTGATTTGGTAAGAAGTCATACACAATGTGTCCTTATAACATAATGTGTTCTCTCTTGGTGATTACAAATATGATTTTTGGCAATGATACTTTGCTGGAGTGGGAAAAAATTTTTTTTCAAACAACCTGATTGACCATAAACAGACAAAGACTAAAAATACACAGCCATTTCCATAAGACTGATGATCAAGAGTCATTAGAAGTCATTAGAAGAAATAAAGAGCTGAAGTCCTAAAAGATCTCTAGGCAATTGAATCAAGTCAACGGGACTCAGTTTTGTCTTGAAGACGTTTCGCCCCTTATCCAAGTGGCTTCATCACTTCATGCAGGACTGGACTGACTAGAGAGAGACTGTGGCGTAGCCCCTCTCCTCTGTTGAATGAGGGTTTTCTACTTTGACATAGATATTTATTTTATTTTTATTCTGTGTTTAATTTGTGTTATACGGTGCTGTACTGCTGCTGGAACACTAATATCCCAGAGGAACCTTCCCGAGGGATTAATAAAGATCTATCTATCTATCTATCTATCTATCTATCTATCTATCTATCTATCTATCTATCTATCTAT
>JAPTHA010000024.1:20157801-20168682 GCA_029814585.1 Gymnapogon annona
GGGATAGGCTCCAGTGACCCCCGCGACCCTGCAAAGGATGCAGCGGGTTTGGAAGATGAATGAATGAATGAATATTACAGTTGCATTTATGCACCTGTAAGACAACACTCCCGACAGTTGCGGGGTCAGACAACAGACGAGACACAACAAAGAAAACACAATAAACAAATACCTAAATAAATGAACTGCATAAGTCACATAGAGACATATGATGACCTCACACCTCCTAAGTCCTACAGACCCTACTCAGTGTGCTGGTAAATTTTCCATGTAGTTTATAAATGGTTCCATATCTTGTAAAATATCCTACTTCTTTTTTGCATCTAGTAGCTTATTTTTTTACAGAGGCACACATCTGTTGACTTCTAACCACATTTGGGTTGGAACAGAGGCGTCTAATTTACATTTTGTATCAATACATTTAGCAGTTAGCATATGTATGTATCTTCTTTAATGGAACGACTGTGGCTCAAGCGGTAGAGCGGGTCATCCAATGTGGCGGTTTGAATCCCACTCTGTCCAGGTCTTATGCCATTTGTCCTAGGGCAAGACACTTCCCCCACCTTCGGTTCACAGAATGAATGAATGAATCAATGAATACAGCTTCTTAATGTCTCCCAAACAGCACTCCATCCAGAGTGTCACACACTCCAATCATCTCCAAGATCGGCAACAGAATGGATCAGTATGCCTCTGCTATACAGGTAACATTAAAAGCATAATTTTCAATCCATAGTCACTACAGTAGGCCTGTCTGTGTGTATAAATGCTATTAAATCTGTTATTTAGGGACAGAAAGATGTCAAGTCTCCCAAGTCAACTGTGGTGGATATCCCCTCCGGAGGTGCACGTAACATCAAGAACATGTGGGAAAAAGGCAACATCAGTGGAACCTCTGAATGTCCAGCCCCTGCCAATAAAGTAAAACACAGAGCAAGTGTGACATTTGGACATAAAGTTGAATGTTTGACGCCACAGTGTTTCATATCTCTTCTCAGGATCTTGCTGGTATCAAAGTGGGCGTGGCCGGACGTGTCAACAGCTGGATGGCTAAGCCTGCAGAGCCAGAGAAGACAGCAGCACCTGCACCGGTTGCATCATCACCAGCAGCAGCATCACCAGCAGCAGCAAAGCCAGCAGTAAGACCTGATAAATCCTCGACTTGCATACACACACTATTGTATATTAGACACCTGCACTGCTTGAAACGAGTAATCCCTTGTTATTCTGTACACGCTAATGCGCTCATTTGCACATCAACCTGCCAGCCTTGTGTTGGCTGCTCCCTTTATATCTGAGGCCCAAAATGTATTTATTTAGGGTCTGGTGACACCACATGGACAGTTTACACTACAGCATCTTGAACCAAACCATGGATCTGTGGACTCTAAAATTAAAATGACCTCCAAAAACAAAACACTCAGCAGTAAAAATAATGAAAACCATCCTCATAGAACTATTTATCCCTGTTACTCCTGCAGGTTGTTCCAGTTTATGTTTGAGAACATGACCTGCACTTTAAATCATTTTCCTCCTCCTTTCTGTCGTCTTCGGTTTCACTTTTCATCTACAATATGTGACTCCTTTTATAGTAAAAAGTCACATCCCCATTTATATTTTCTCCCATATTACTAGTGCACTGTCAAACATGGAAAAACAACGACAAATAAATGAAGTAATCTCTAACCAGGCACTTAGTGGACACTGTGTCCTTTTCTTAAAGTAGTCCTGCACTTGCTAATCCCCTGAGGACTCTCTGGAGACATTTCACTATGTCCACATGCTGGATGACGAATGACATTGTTGTAACATGAAATTTATGAGCGAGTTATCTTTAGTGTCAACTGTCTAAGGCAGAGGAACAGTGATGACCTTGCCCGTGTAAATGCTTCAACGTTTCCCCCTGATGGGAAGGAGCTGAACAGCAGCTGAATGTCCTCCTGTTGCTTTTCCTGTGTTGCTAAATCTCCCTCTGCTTTTCTTTTCTCTTCCCAAATTTGCACCGTCTCTCAGCTTTCCTCACTCAAACTCTTCTGCTGGTAACACTAGTAAAGGTACCACAATACCTACAGTATATTCTGCCCTCAACCACAGTGTTTAACAGTGATCAAATGTGATGAATCACAGACTTCTAGGTCTAATATCAGTATTTTCATCAGCAGCAGGAGCAGAAACCAGGAGACATTGGTAATAAGCGTGGAATGTGGGAAACCAAGAAGGGCTCCGCACCTGGCAAGGTAACAGACGACATACCAGCACATGTGAAGTAGTGGTGATGTAAGTCATGTAAACGCTGTAAAAAGACTCTAAAGCCAAAGTGCTGTTTGCTTGTTTGTTCCAATCAGTCGACCAAATAAACCAGTGATGAAGGTAAATCAGTGGAAAGGTGACACCAGGCATGATGTGGTTTTCACTGATTCACAACAAACATACTCTTTCAGTTCAGTTTGATCAAAAGATACAGGCAACAATAATAATAATAATCATAATAATAATAAACTTTTTATGTAGCACCTTTCATACAAGAATTGTAGCCCCAAGTGATTCCCATCAGTTAAAAATATACAAGGCAAAAAATAAACAAAATAAACTGTACGCAGTTTACTCCAGTAGAAGGAAAGATAAGTACAAACAACTAAAACCAGAATTACTCATTTAGCAGTTTCACTCAATTTATTATGATTTGATCTTGCTATCATGCTGGGGTTTTTTTCATTGGACTTTTTGTTTTAGTTGCAGGCCGGTTCAAGTCTGTTATATTAGGGTGGGCTGGTTGAAATAACAGGTGGGCATCTGGGTTGTATGTCCCGATGATAGATATATCTCTATGTGTCCCACTCGGGGAAATTCCAGATGATAGTGAAGCTGAATAGGGTCCTGAAGGCTGACAATTTGAATTTCAGTCCTGACGCCTCTGAAAAGAAGTGATTTGGAGCTTTATTTAAGAATAAGAATCACTTTATTGATCCCCGAAGAGAAATTCAATTGTTGGGCAGCTCGTCTGTGTTCAATGACTAATTCATTGATTATAAAATGGGGGAAAAACTATTTTAAAAGCCTTTCATGAATATTTCTTTTCCTTTAATGATCTTGAAAAATAAAACAATGAATACTAAATAGTAATTTTTCTCACTGTGGCCAAAATTTGTACAAAAAGAAGGCAGTCCACTCTTAAACACCTTAAGCTTAGCCAAAAGTAAAAATAAAACATGATATAATACAAATCTTTGTTTTTCCATCTATAACCTTGAACTTTAGACTCAAATGTTAGTGGAACTATATGGACATAAACCAATTTGACCGAATCTCAACAATAGTAAAATGTCAGTAAACCATTGGTGGCAGGGGAGGGGTTTTAAGCACACACATGGTGATAAAAGATCCTTTGACCCTTACTCGGTTTTTGTCCCTTTATTGGACGATGATTGAAAGACCACCTATGTGTTTCGCTGGCTTTGTGTTGCCCATTGTGCTCTTTTTTTTTTGTCATCGTTCTGGTCAGTGTGTGCTTTCGTCAGATGGTGCTCAACTGAAAAGCATGCCCAATTTTGTTATATCATCTTTTACAGAACTTTTTTGTTACCTTTTTTCATTTGACATTTTTACGTATTGTTAAGTGCTTTACACTACTTCATCTTGTTTGATTTTTCTTTTTTTGTTTTGTTGTTTTTGTTTGGTCAAATATTTCAATTTTATGCTATTGTATTATCATTATCGAAAAGTTTTTTTATATCTCATTTTGCTTTTTTGTTACTTTCATCGCATATTTTTTACATTGCTTTCATCCTGTATTGTTTGTTTTTTTTACCTTTATCGATGTAATTTAATCTATTCTAACTCCTCTAGTGGAGCAACTTCATATTTTGAATCTTTCTCTGTTTTTATGTTGTTTTTGGCATTATCTTTTTCCATTTTGCCAATTTTCTCATCTAATTGCATTAATTTTATCTTTCTATTTTTTTTTTTGCTTTTGTTATTGTCATTTTCATTGTTGTAATCGCATTGAAGAATGCTTTAACACATCTGCACTAAATTCATACTGCTGATGCAGTATGATGGAGCAGAAGGCTATTGAAAATAGATCAGCTTGACCTACTTTTTCACTTTTTCAAACAGCATCAAATGGAGACACGACGCCTTTGTGGGTGATATATTTGCTAGATATATTTGCATGGTTAAATTATCTGTGCACTTTGAAATATAAATGTGTATACTTAAATTGTCTGTGTACTTTGAAATATAAATATGTATGTAATAAATTTTTACAAATTCAATCTAATCTAAATGATAGGGCAGTACTTTTCAACAGAATCTTCCCGGCTGGATGGCTCAGTTGGTAAGGCACCGAGCTGGTGCATAGGGGACCTGGGTTTGATTCCTGGCATGACCATCCAAAGGGTTGTGTCAGGAAGGGCTTCTGACGTAAAAATTCCTGCCAGATCAAATGTCCAAATTGGATTCACCGTGGTGACCCCAGAAGGGAAAAAGCCAAAAGAACTCATCACCTTTCAACAGAATCTTACACTAAATCTGACTGAAGGGCATTAAAATGCCCAGCACAAAATATTTGTGTCCTTATATTATTTTTGCCTTTTTAATTCTATACAGTTTTGTCTAGTTTTATCGGTTTTGCATTATTAAAATGTATTTTCACTTTATTACATCAATTTCAGCTTGTTACATCTGTCATTTGTTTTTATCTTCTGATGTTTTTTATGTCCTTTTTTGCGTTTTACATTTTCTCCTTTATTGTTCTTATTTTTTTATATCGCTTTAATCTCGTCTACAATCATGGATTATACCCACAGATCCCCCATCTCAATGGGACCAACCTGGTTAAATGAAGGTTAAATCAATAAATAACATTAAAAAATATACTGTATAAATAATGCCTCTCAACACCAATCAAACTAAGAAGATGCCAACAATAAATTCTCAATAAAGTACCTGAGTATTGGTACTTCTTTGTTATTTGTTGCCTCCTTCAAAACAAAAATACGTAATTCAATCAATTCTGAGAGTCATTTGATGCGACATGATCATACTGATATGTGTTCAACGTACTGATATTTGTTCGACATACCTGAACTGAAAAAGAAACACTTATCTACTATGGTTGTGATGAAGAACACAAAGCTACATTTTCCATTTTCTGCAACGCTTCCTTCACCCTCTGGCATGTTCTATAGCCACACCATGTGCATGCTGATGATAGACATCATGCTGTGTTTTTCCACATCTGGATTTGGGTTTTCAGTGATTCTGAAGTGGTTTTTCATTCAACTGACAGAAGTTTTCTTGTGTTACACGTATGTGATGTATTAGTTGTTGCTGGATGCTTGGATTGCACAGTGCAGAATGTTTTCACGAGTGAATATGCACTAGATGGAATGATTCAGAGCATGTGGTTCAATGTGAGGTGGATTTCAATGTGGATTTCACTTGATTTATTTGACTAATAAATAACAGAATGACCGTCCATTTTTAGAGGAGAGTTCCTGACGTGATACAGTGTCACATCACTCAAACGCTCTTTGTTTTTGTCATATTCACAAATGAAAACAATCATGTTTTTATTTGAGTATGGATCAATGGCTTCAGGTGTGGAGGTTATTTTGTAGTTTTGTCGTGAATTCAGTTTCTTTGCATTTTTGGAACAATTAAATATGATGTCAACTGGAGCTTTATATGTTTCATTAGCTTCTGAAAATTTTGTGAAAAGTTTCTTGATTATTTGAAATAATAATTGGCAAATTAGTCATCTGTGAAAATGCGTAGTTTATGCAGTCATTTTCTCAGTTTGTCTCCTTCTTTTCTGCTGTATTCCTTCCTGTTCACAGGTGGCAGTTGGAGGCAAGAGCAAGTGGTAAGAGTTAAAGGTGAGTTTCAGATTGTGAAAAACTAAACCAAAAAAACTAATATAGAAGTGCATTTCTAAATCTTTTTGAACTTAGTAAAAATATGATGAGATTTGGTGGAGCAGGTTAGGGAAATATCACGAACATGCACTAAATCTGGCCCAGATTTAGTGCGTTTAGATTTATATTTTAAGTTTTTCAAAATTGCTGCTAAACATGTCCGCTGAAAAAGATCTGTACCTATACTGGGTAAATATGATTGAAATCAGGGTTAGAATATATTTTAAATTGTATGCTTTGCTTCACTAATAGTAAAATTGAACAATTACTGACAATTATTTCCAATTGTTCCAAATGAGATACATTTATTTTAAGATAAACTGATTACAAACAGGACATTTTACAAACATTGATGTAGGTTTTTACCAATAATGGATTACAATGAATTTTTTGATTTTTTTCTCTTATTTTGATCGTAAATTCTACCTGTCTTTCTAAATTACTTTGAGGTTGATGTTCAATGTTTCGGATTTATTTGAATATTGTGTATTGAATATTGTGTATTTACAGTAAGTGTAGTTTTTACAGGAAAGGTGACAATGAATCAGCTGGTGAATTTACCATTTACTTTTCTTGCTTCAGACAATTTTTGGACTATATTAGCCTTTAAAAGGCCATGATTGGTTTATTGTTGGAGTTGCATATAAAATGTAATAAACAAAACTGCAACACTCAGAAATTAATATGACAGCATGTTGAAAACATAATCATCAATAATTGTACTGATTAAAGAAAAATGCCTGGCGTGTCAGATTCGGATCTGAAATTAGAATTTCTCCAGCATATATGGATGTTGATTTGCAGCTTTTTATATCTTTATTAGCAACATACCACACCAGTATTTTAATTCTAGAAATTGCAATGAGATCAGAATTCCTACTTTCTCGATACTCAAGAGAAAAATCTGGTGCAGTCAAAATCAACGGCAAGCTGAAACCTGGAATTTTCACTGAATCCGGGTCAGTGAACTCAACAGTGATCCTGTATGTTTTCCTGTTAAAGCTCATCTCTCAAATTAACGAGCTAGGATTAATTTCTCCCAGTGGTGTAACTTTTTCTGTTCAACCGTAGAATTTCTGATCACATACGAACACCTGAGGTGCAGAACATTGCTCGAAATTCATCGCATTCACTTGTACCATGATTTTTCCTCCACTTTGGGTGATGTAAGAAATGAACAGCAAATTTCCAATAAAAACTTGATGGTAATCACTTAGAATGGGAAACTGTCAACACTGTGTCTGAAACATTTAGAAGAATTCAGAACCACATTGATGAGCTCTGATACTGAGAATTATCCTTCACTTGGCTTGATATGCATATCTACATGTGAAATCAACGTATTTAGGACAAATTATCTTTAGATGGTGAATTTGCAATAAGAACCATTGGTAATGAGACTGTAAAATATGATGTTTTTTTACATGTTCACAGAAGATTTGGAATGAGGTCTCAGATGTCTTGTCTCCAATGGCTGATGTAATGTTTTGTCATTCAGTGAACTTGATAGATTTAGAAACAAATGTAAATTAAATATAATTAGACAGCTTTATCACACAACTTTCAACCTGAATGTAGCCGATTGTTGCTATAATTGCGCTAATCAGCATGATATAGAGAGACAAACTGATTAACCCAAAGGACATTTGATGAGCTGGAGTTGACTGATCAGGGCCCAAACCTAATATTTGGTCAAATATAGGTGTTAATATTAGGTGCTAATATTAGGTGTTAATTTCCCTCAAATGAATTACTTCATTTGGGGGAAAATAATATATCTAAAGTTATTGTGTTTAACTGCCTATATTTAAATAGTCCCCTAAGGCAAATATGATTATTAAGTCAAACCAAAAATATACAGTATCACCAACTGGATTGTCATCAACTTGTTATTACTCATGTTATTCAGATTTTTCTGTAGTGTGTTTTTATGCATTATATTTTTATGTGCGATGAACTTGCCCCTGTTCTGTGTGTTTGATTGTATTGGATGGATATTTACATTTAAGGCCAAATGTACGAACAAAAAGTTGACAATGTAGTGTTTTCTACTGAATTATTTCATTTCATAAAAGTGTTAATTTCCTGTTTGAATGCTTGATACACTACTATCTGTCATTGTGCAAATGCTACACGAACGAGCATTTATCCTTAACAGTCCTGGGGGAAGCAGAAGAGTCTTTGTCCTTCAGATCATTTTCTGGGTGAGGGATCAGTCCTTGACTGATATATAGTCCCCCGTGGTGTCGTGGCAGCCAAAGCCGACCAGCCTGTCACTGTGCCAGAGTGGCTGTGCGCTGTAAATCAATTCTGCTGCTTTAAATTTCTGGGCACTCAGTTCTGCACCACCGTGGACTATATTTAAAACGCCTCACCCTGACCTTGTTCGTCAGTACAAAGAACCTTCCAGACTCCTGGGATGGCTGTCGTGTCTTTGCGTTGCATGGTTCACCCAGTGCCACCTGGGCTATCTGACGCCGCGTAGGGTGTCGACGGGCTGTAAGGCATACCGTACTGCAGCTGCTTGATTGTCACATTACAGCTGACGACTCCGGGGGATTACTAAGTATTTAAGCAGCAAACTGGGCTCAGTCACCAAGCTTATCCAATCACTGCAGTGTATTGACCTGGGCTCCTCCACAGGCTGTAAAACCTGTTAAATATGCAAATTAACAGCCCTATTCATTAAGAAGACACAGAAGTGATATTTATTTTGTTATGTCACTTCAACACTTTAAGCTAGAGCATGAACAGTGGCAATGGAAAAGTGTTTGTCGAGTGTCCACTTCAACCCTAAATAGTAATACTTATTTGTAACCTCAGTTCTTAATCAAAAATAGACCACTGAGGAATTGAAGTAAAGGGCAAATGACAAAGATACAGCGTTTAAATAGAAGGGTCGTGACTTCAAGTGCAGTAAGTGTTATTGTGTCTGGTGCACAGACAAACATACTGTATACATATGGGAATATGGATGCAAAAGCACAGTGGATAATCGTATTTAACACCTAATAAACTAAAATGAACAACTGATAGATGGACTGAGTAATGTGATGTGTGTGTCTCTCTATTGACAGGTGCCATCAAAACCTCCCTTTGATTCGAGCCTCACCTGAAACAAATACAAGACTCTGCTAATGTATGTGCATCCATTATCCTTCGACCTTAGAGCCACGCCAGAAGAAGAAAAGATAAGGGACCATGATGGAAAGGAGTGAGAGATATCTAGCATTAAATAATCTGTCATACTGTACCTAGTCAGGAGCAAAATCTAGTATTACACACTTCAAAGAAAATGATGTGTTCAGACCTACTTTGTTTGGTCCATTTAAAATAGACTAGAGTTAATTTCCCCCGAAAGTCCAAACTCCTTTTCTGGTGTGAATAAAAACATGCAAACTTTGATTGGGACCAAACAAGTAGACCAAGACCACCTCTTCCAAACGGAAGAGGTGGTCTTCCAAATCACCTCTGGTAGGATACAAACCGAAACAAACCATGGAACCATTAGCATTTTTTTGCTTGAGGAGTATTCATAGCTGCGTATTAGTGTAATGTTATACCTGGGATTATGACGAGAAACTCAAGCAAATTTTTATACTAACTCGCATGCAAAAAATCAGGTTGGGATTAAAATTCCTCCTAAAGTCCTCCAATACATAGCACATGTGTCACAACTTCCACTGCCATCAGCTGGCCGAGAAGCTACAAGACTAACCGAGACAAAGCAAGAGGAGAGTGCGGTACAAGTATGGATGCTAGCAGTGAGGAAAAAAAAAACAAAAAATCATGATGTCAATGCAGATGAAACAAGAGATCACAGAAAAACATTCTTGTGGTCAGATATATAAGATAACTTCTTTTTCAGATGATAATAATTTAACATTCTTTTCCAGATACCCTATGCGCACATATGGCTATGTATGCATAGGAGTTTTCTTGGGTATTGATTAATTGGTTTTACATGTATTCTGATGGGAAAACTATTTCTGGTCACGAGTGTTAGCCTTACGAGCTACAAGAAGCCATCAAGTAGAAGACGCATTAAACATTGACATATTGACTGTTAACGGGCTATTCTTTACAGTTAAACTTTATTTTCATAAAGTTGTGCATGTAAAAATGGATTGCATTTCTATAAAAGTATAATACATATTCCAAAATCCACAACCACACACAGGAACTCCATGTTGTTTTTGATTGACCCCGCCCTCAACTTTTCTATCCAATCCCAGTGCAGTTTGTCAGATGCGTGCTTCAGTTAACAAATTTTGGTCCAACAGCTCAAGAGTTCAACGAGAACGCAATCTGACAAAAACTAAAACAAGGTTTCCATTTGATCTGAACCAAACTAACGGGTCAAAGGACTTTCCAGGTGTGAATACATCAAAAGCATCAGATATTCGTTATTGTTCCTATTGTGTCCCGTTTGCTAGTTTAAGATTAATGCATGAGCGTTACATTGCTTTCAAGCTTTTATCCAAAATAAGCATTTGTATTAACAGTCTTACTTGCTTTTTTAGATAATAGTCACTGTTTTGGCTTTTGAACTCAGGCTGTTTTGTGCTAATCTCATACTGTAGGTCAATCCAACCATTGAGCTGGATGTTACCAGTTAGCCTGTACATATAAGTGCTATAAGTCAGTGCTGTTTTGTTTAATAAATAGCAAAGAATGGAATTAATTGAGCATAAAAATGCCAGAATTGATCACCTTTTATCATTTACAACCTTTAGCTGCTATGTTGTAAAGAAATCCACTGACTGGTGTTTATTCTTTAGGCACCCCTTCGTACTCATAGGAGATTTATTTACAATAGCAATAGATTAGCAATACAATACAATAATACAATAATAATGCTATCTATGCTATGGTTAGTTAGTTAGACAGACTTCCTTTATTGTCATTACACAGACACACACAATGAATCTGGTAACGAAATGTCATAGAATTGTCAGCTGAT
>JAPTHA010000024.1:20173573-20190284 GCA_029814585.1 Gymnapogon annona
ACCACTCGCCCCCATGCTTCAGTCCGCTTTTACATCCAAAAACAGAGAATTATCATTTTGTTCATACTATTTCATACTTTTCTTTTGTTAAATTTTCACAAAGCTTTTTGTTGCATTTTATTTTATTCATTTTTTTTACTTTATTAGTTAATTTAACAGTTAGGATTAATTTGTTCATTTTTGTGATTTTTAAAATATTTTTTCATTTTTTGTTTAGTTTGTTCATGTTTGTTAGTTTGTTGTTTCATTCATTAGTTGCATTTTTTATTATTGTCTTAATTTTGTAGCTATTTAGTTTCGCTCACTCATTTAATTTTTTTAGTAGCTCACTTCCTCATCTTTATTGTCACTGTCCGTCCATCTTCACTGTCTTCTTCATCTTTGTTAGTAATTTCTTCAAACACCTCCTCATACAAATGTACTGTTTAGATACTTTTTTTGTGAAGTCTCTTTGGGACTTTGTCTACAAAGGTTGTTCACAGTTTTGAGAAATTGTGATCTTTTGCTATTTTTTTTCATTATTTCAAATTTGCTTTCACTTATAGGCCATATTTTTAGGGCTTATAAGATGTAAATGGTTAATGATATAAATATAGTTACTATTGACTACTGTCCCGGCTGGATAGCTCAGTTGTAAAGGTGTATAGGTGTATAGGGGACCTGGGTTCGATTCTTGAGATGAGTGTCCAGTGGGTTGTGTCAGGAAGGGCATCCAATTTAAAAACTCCTGCCAAATCAAATATGTGAATGGGATTTATCGTGGCAACCCTGGAAGGGAAAAAGCTGAAAGAAATCATCATTGACTACTGATAGGAAGTCATGGTCTTTCGTTTGGTTTGTCAAGTTCTCCTTCAGTGAAATTACAACCCACTTCTATTGGGAGATTGATCTCCTGCATCAACGCCACAGGACTCTGATGAAGAGACAAAATCTGACAACCTCTTGAATTCAACATTTCTCATTACTTACTTCCATCATTTTTTGTGAATTTTGTGAATGTTATTGATTTTATGCTTGTTTATGTAGGCCCCAGCTGGATAGCTCAGTTGGTAAGGCACCGGGCTGCTGCATAGGGGACCTGGGTTTGATTCCTGGGGTGAGCGTCCAGTGGGTTGTGTCAGGAAGGGGATCCTATGTAAAAAACATAGGAAACATAGGAAGTTGAAACATAAACGTCTTTAACTGCAAACAATCTACATTCGAAGATCGCTCACTCACACGCCACTCCAGCCAGTGTCAGTCATGAGAAACAGGTGTGACAATCCTAACCCAACATTTTTGATCAATTATACAACTATACTATATGTGCTGTCTATTTAGAAAGACCTTATACTGTATCCTATATACTCACACTGTTGGCTCAGTGGGGTCTCATCTCCTTCTGATGCCACGAATACAAGTTTTCTGAGCGCATCTCTAAAAACACAATGATTACTGAGAAACTTTCCCCTTTCAGCAGCTGAACATGAAAATATCCTGTGGTTCAGAAGCATGTTCCTGTGGTTTGTTTGTTTGCAGGAGAAACGTCGAGCTGAGAGAGCGGAGCAGCAGAGGATCCGAGCGGAGAAGGAGAAGGAGAGGCAGGCCAGACTAGCGGTATGAGTCCAAAACCTTATACTTGTATCTATACCATGAGACCTGAGACCATCTACACAGCTGATGGTTCCAACTGTGCTGAAAAATAGGAGGAAAAGGAACGAAAGGAGCAGGAGGAGCACCGCAAGAAGCAAGATGAAGATGCCAAGAAGAAGAAGGCGCTGTCAAAGAGTCAGCAGTACGGCGCTGGGCAGAAGGTCGGCATGACTCCAACCTCATACAGAGACTGGACAGGAAATGTCACAGTGAAAAGACCAGAGGAGAAACTATGTCCAATTAATACTGAGAAATGACATAACACACACATCAAAGGCAGTTTTAACAAATATCCGTATTAAAATGAACCTAACATAATTAAATCAATTATTTGATCCGATTTGAAACCAGTCTCAACAATAAATAATGATAATGATGAAATATAGAGTAGACTTTCGTGTGTAAAATGAAAAACTAAACCAGGAACCAAAGTATTTTTAAAGTGGTTGTAAAGTTACCTTCCTACATTTTTATTCGTTCTAGTGTGCACGTTTTAATTCCTTTATTCAATCATTGTTTATTTTCCCTTATTTTGAATATTAATCTTTTTTCGCTAATATAACATTTACTTTGAACTTTACAACAAGTAGTAAGACAGTTTCAACAAATATGAAAAATGAATTAAATAGAATTGAATCACTGTTTCTTTAATTATAAAACCAATTTCAGTAAAAAATCTAAATAGTGCTAAAACATTTTTGTCAAGTATGTTTTATTGATAGTAGGTAGATTTAAATGACGTACAGTCATATCTTTCAGGGATTTAAAATTTTTCAGATTTAAATTTGTCTACACTTCACTCCTAATCCTTTAACGGTACCTTAATAAATCAAAAAATTCTGAGTTAATTTCATATTTCAAGTAAATATTTGGATCTTTTGTTGATTCTGTAGGTTTTATTGTAAACCATTTTATTTTACATTTTGGGCGCATTTTTAAGAGCACATTTGATTCAATTTAGATATCAGTTTTGTTTTTTTACAATGTTGTAATAAATCCTTTCCATCTTTCCTCAAACTGTGTGTCGATGCTAAACATACAGAATGAAGGTAGAAAAGGAGCCAAGAAACAAACTGAGAGGGAGAAGAAGAAGAAGATCCTGGCCGACCGCAGGAAGCCACTCAACATTGATCATCTAACTGAAGATAAACTCAAGTAGGACCAAGATGTTCAGGACACACTCCACGTCAGATGGAACCCTGTCACACTGACATGCACCGCTTGTGTTTAGGGAGAAGGCCAATGAGATGTGGCAGTGGCTGATGGGACTGGAGGGGGAGAAGTTCGACCTCGGTGACAAACTCAAACGACAGAAGTATGATGTAAGTTGAAGACTTTATAGTTCATACAGCGATGACAACAAAATACTCCTGCTGTGTTTTTCCAAGATACTTATGGACTTATGTATTCATACAGATCAACCTGCTTCTCACTCGAGTCCAGGACCACCAGAGGTTAGTACGCATCTCTGCAGTGATGGGTTTCAAATAGCACTAATCAGTCATCAAACCAACTAAATGTGTATGGAGTTCATTTTGTTTCTTTAAAACCTTCACCTCAATCAGAAAAAAAATCAATCAGAGAAAAAAAATTCAATTTTTTCAGGCTCAAATATTGTCTTGCATTCAAACGTTTTTTTCTTGGAATTTTTTTTAGGGGGAATTTTTTAAAATTGAAAATATTCAATTGAAGTCATTTTTTTTTGTATTTGGGGCCACATTAGGGGCAGGACATTTGTTTCTTTATTGTTTCATTAAAAAAATCCCTTCAATAAAAAAAAAAAAAATCAATGAAAATCAAAGAAAAAAAGTGTTTGAACGCAATACAATATGTGAGACCAGAAAATAGCATTTCAATACTTTTTTATTGTAAGAAATTATTTTTTTATGGAATATTAAAGAAACAAAATTAACTTCACAAATGTGTTTTTTCATGCTTTTGGAAATAGCTGCCAAAGAGGTTTGTTAAATCCATTCATCTTCAGTTCCTTTTTTTCCCTTTTGCTCTTTTAAACCATCTGATTTCCAACGCCAGGACACGTTTTGGAATTAAGTATATGCTGTAATGCGTAACAAAAACATCTGTCTTTTTCAGGAGTAAAAAATGTGCAGCACTGACAGTTCTGAACATCACGTGATCTTAGTTAATACATTTGAAGAAAAAGATGACGTAAAACTATTTTGGGCTTTAGAATTAAGCATTTCATGATATCACTCTCTAAAATTGTATATAGACAAAATATGGCGGATTTAACAATATTTAGGAGCCTGAAACATAAATGACCACAACCTTAGTCTATTAGTATTTTACTTTTAGTATTTGGTTTGATGGAAAATATGTTTATTTACATACACACACACACACACACACACATATATATATCTATATTTATTTTATGGATAAAAACACATATTTCGATATTTTGGAAAATAGAAGTGTTTCCTTTTAGTCATACATCAGACATGACATTTCTGCATGAGTAATCTGTGCGTTTTCCAGTAAAACCATGAACCTAGACTAAAAAAAATCACAACATATATTAGTCACATTGTGGCATTTTATTATCAAAATCCCAAATCTCAAATATCAACATTATTTTTTCATTTTGAGTACAAAAACTACTACTTGCAAACTGGTACTCAGCACTATATTTCACTATTGCTTTAACACAGCTTCAATAGATTTGATGTAAATTGAAGCCTTTGCATGTTATTAAATCTAATCAAAGAGCTTTGTGATTTCTGGAGGATTATGGTGGAGTTTCAGGACCATGTGAGGCAAAATCCACGAGAACTCTATCAAATTACCACTGGAGACAGATGCACCAAGTAACCTTCAATTTAAAAAAAGAAAAAAAAAAAAAAAAAGAGTCTGGGGCTGCTGGCAACTGATACCCAACAATAGGGTCTTATGTCATAAAGTACTTCAATGTGAAAATTACATCTTAAAAATGTCTCCTATCTTGACTTCTATACTTCGTCATTTAGCTCTGCATTTACTGTTATAGTTTAATATTCAGTGACTCATATTTATTCATTCTAGATTTTACAACTTAGATGTAATTATGTTTCAAATAAGGTCAACGTTTATTTCAGATATTTAGACAGACATCACAGTTCAAAAGTTGTCTTTTTTCTGCACCAACCTATTGTTTACGTCAGCCTTTACGAATCCACTGATGAACAGAATCAGTGTCTGTTGGTGCTGTTTACGTTCACAATTTCCCGTTTCCTCTCAGTGCCAAAGGTCGTGGGAAGGGCAAGATGTCCGGCCGTCTGAGGTAAAGAAGCTCAAAGACAGAGACACCACTGATTGGCTCATGTGTTTATTGTCTGTGTATTCACTGTATTGCCGTTGTTACATGTCACTTATGAGCACATCAAGTCAATAAATAAGTCTTTCCATCCGCTCTGCTGTCTTTCTGCAAGTTACAGATTGTCTCTTATGTACTTTGTTAAACATGAAATCCTTCGAGCTGCAACATTTGATGAACCTACGAATAAATCTCATGGGAAAATAGCAACTAATTCATAAGGTATTAACTATTTGAGGCACTATTCATGCAATAAATGACAAATGTTTTCCCAGTTTTTATTTTTTGTATTATATTGATTCAATTTGGCGTCTTTTGGTTTTCTACTGTGAAACAATCAAATAACTAATTGACTGAGGGTTAATACTAATTTTGATAATTAGACAATTAGCTGCAGTGACATAAACTCTGAAAACACTGTTATACAAAAACACAAAGTCTAAAACCAGCTGCAGCATACAGTTTGTTACTGGTAATGCACTTACCACGAAGGATCTTATTTGTACCTTTTTGACGTGAAATTAATACTTTATTTACCGGAAATGGAACACAGCGTAAAAATACTAGGTTTCAGATAGTCATTATGGAAACCAAATGAAAATATGTCTTTGGAAAAATTAGCTTTAAGTACGTTTTCCTTGAAAGTATCTACCATACATATGGTCACAGAGCAGACATCCCTCAGCAGGGCTCCACATAGTGGCAATGAATAACATTATCGATATTTTTATCGCATTCATTACATAAGAAAATATAGTTTAGAAGAGGAGCATGTGTGATGCTGATGATGGAGCTACTGCCATTCAGTTAATCCAAGTGTTTATTGTACATTAAAACTAGTTTGATATACATATATCACCAGCAGTGCAATTTCAAGTTGTTTGTCTCGAGTTTCTGAGACACAGCAAGGGATTGTGGGTTTGGATGGTCCGTGAGGAAATGAGGCCAGTCTCACCACAGGTGGGTTTCTCTGATCTCTGCGATTACCTGGCTTGCTTTCTGCAATGCCTGGACATAAGAACACAAAGACAAAATAGTCATTAGTTAAAGGAGCAGTTTCTAATATTGGATCGGTAGTTGTGGGTGAAGTCTGGTCAATTACTGCTCCCTGCTGTTGATATTCCAATTGCTTTCCAATTCTTAATACAACAAATACCCATTTTAAAAACTTTAATTAGTTTATAATCTAATTTGTACTATTTACAAAGCAGTGTCACGTTTTTTCTACTTTGAGCAACTAGCTATATACACTGAATATACAATAGACTATTAGCCAAGTAGGTGAAAAGTAGGTATCAGTTGTCCCACTTCTGATTGACACTGGCTCATGTGTTTACAGTCCACATGGTCCAATTTGTCAAGTTTGTTACCTTGAGCATGTCAGCAGCCTCATTGCGTCTCTGGGCCATGTCTTCAGACTCTGTCAGCAGGTCGTTCAACAGTGTCGTCTTGTATAACTGACCCACCAGCTCACTCTGTAGGCAGTCTTTCACATGGTTCACCAGGAAGTGCATCACTGCCTTTGGTACACTGAGGTCAGCAGCAAGGAGGTCGCGGAGTAAAGAAGATACAGTTTAGCAATGATGTAAAGCATCAGCATTTCACGCTATTACAATTAAAATGGAGGAAATGACACAGCATTGAACATATGTACCTGTCCTGGATGTTTTTCCGTACAATAAGAAAGTATGACTTGATGAGCCTCTCGATAACCTCACAGTCTCTCTGTTCCCGAGCAGACAACTTTCTGGCCACTGGAACAGGCTGTCGATGAAAAGACATCAAAAATCATTATGAGCCAAATGTAGAGATCAAAACACTTGAAAACTCAACAGCATAAGGTAAAGCATTTATGTCAACTACTGGAGCACACTGAATTAAAATAAAGAGAATATCTGGAGAAGACTTTTATCGTCCTGCGCGTGATGTGGAAATCGAATTCAATGCTATTACTAAAATACACAGTGAGGAATGAAAACTGTGATGAACAAGACACTCTTAAAAAACATCTGAAATGAAATGATAGTTATTCACACTTGTAAATTTAGATTTTTGGATTCAAGGGTCTGTGGATACAGTGATTAAGATACACTGTAGACAGTGTGGAAAGCGTAGGAGTGTATTCACCACATCGAGCAGGTTGACAGCATGGCCCTTCTGTGGACTTGCAGGAAGGGGACCTTGACTTGATGTTCTATCACCAACCGCCAACTCATCTCCCCTCCTCAGCATTCCCCTCCAGCTCCCTGTCCCGCTGTCCACCTGCTCCCCAACGGGACCACCCTGGGCACCCCCGGCTGCTGCCTGGAGGGAGGAGTAAGACGGGTGAGGATACATGCTGAGGGGCTGGAAAAACAAGAAGGTTCAGAAAATACAATTCTTACTCTCAGTTCATGAAACGCATTCAAAGAGTCACATGCCACTTTTCTTTGAATACACTGCAAAAAACTGATTCCAGACTGAAGGTAACTTGAGCTCATTATGGTTTAGGGCTGGGAAATCTGAAAATATACTGACAATTTAGTTCAGCATTTTCAGTGGGGCTCATTTGTCAAGTGTCTAGTAATAAGCAGCTCACTGCAGATCTCTGTGCATGAAGATGAATGCAGAATGAAAGATTTTATCCATGTCTTTCACTCCTATCAAACTAGTTTTGATAGCGGTCAAGTTCAATATAATTGCATGGGTACACACCAACCAATGCCTCGAGGACAAAAGCATGCAAAAAGATCCAATATCATTCAGACAAGTTAATAACAGCCAGTCAAACCTACTGCATTTGTTTTTGCACATAAAATAACCATCTCCTTCAGAGGAGAATGTTTTTTCATTGGTATGATTGTTTTGGAACAGTAGAGGTTTTGGGTGAGCAGTGATGACCTGGCAGGCAGTGAGTGAACAGCACACACCTTGTACGCCTCACCCTCGAGGGCAGGAGGCTCAGGGGGGGGCAGAGACTGCCCACTCGGGCTTTTAAAGGACTGGAGAAAGACAACATTGGAAGGAATACAACAATGGTGGGATAGAAACCTGACAGGGCCTACAATGTGCATGACTAACAAAATGTGGACACGTGGACAAAGTTTTGTGAATCCAAAGGTGCAGGTTTTTGATTTCAGTATGTACACAAGTGACAAAAACAAGAGAACATAAAAACACGACCGTACCTTGTCTCTAGGAACAGCAGAGGGCAAGTCTCTCATTCTATTGCGTCTCTGCTCCTGTGAAAAGCATTAAAAAGTCAAACCTCCCAAGATAAAATGATAATAAAGCCATATAATGTGTCTACTTGTGTGTTTTTAATCAGTAATGTCAATGTTTACATGGCTATACAATAATTTCTAACAGCACAACAAAACTTTGTTGTGCTGATAATAACAATGCAATAATGAAATGTAAACTATTTAATGTTCAGAAAAAAATGCTCAGTAACATTACCAAGCATAACTGAATAATCTCATACAGAGAGTTGATTATGAAATTTCACTGGAAAAAAATGTGGTTGTGAAATGAGCTGCAGATCTCTTACTTCTATGTTGTTGTTCATGAGGCCACAGGCATCAGCAAAGTCAGGGTGCTTGGTGTTGATGTACGCCAACTCAATGGCAACCAGGTTGTGAACCTGAAAATAAATCAAAGTGATTACTTACACAAAAATTCTCCATAAGTATCTTCAAACACCATACATGTTAAGGGTTCAAGACCAGACCATTTCATTGGTGACAGGGAGCCTTTTTCTGAGCAAAGACGTTACCACTTCAACAATGGCATCATGGAGCTTTGGAAACCGCAGGAGCTCCTACAGACAGAAGCAACACTCATAAGTAGCTGAATGCACAAAGAAAGTCTTTAACAGTGTGTGTGAGATGAGTGTGTATGTATGACCTGTGTGCTGTAGTTGCTGCAGTGCTGGATTATCCTCTGCATCTCCTCATGAACCAGCTCCACACAGCGCAGACTGGGCTCCTCCAGACGCTTGATCTGCCTCTTCACAAGGAGCTCAAACGAAACTTCAGGCACAAATAAAGCAGGCCTTGGGCCCTGTCAAAGCAAATAGAAACATTAATATACAAAAAGGTGTAAAGTAAGACAAATATTACAACTGAAAGAAGAGCAAAAACACACTGTTGCGTTTCTGATTGCTGTGAGCACATCAATTGTAGTTAAACCACCCAGAGGATCCACAGACTCTAACGTTCGACCAAAAGTCTCATGGAAAATGTAACAGATTCTTGCTCCACCACATCTGAAAGATACAAAAGGGACATACATTAAGCACTGAGGTAGCATAGATACTAGCACCCCTTAGTGGTTTAGATAGGAAGTGCTGCTTGTAACTTACAGCTCTGCCGTCTCAATGTACTTGGCAGTGCCCTCTATAGTGTTGCAGTACTCTGCGGCAAACTTGGTGATGAGCTGCAGCAGTGTAGCGCTCTCGTCATCGACAGGTTCACCATAGCTATTGAGCAGGGACTGGTACTGGGCTGCCAACACATTGATCCTGGTCTTGAGCTCAGGGAGACAGTCTCTGATGTGGTGCATGAGTAACCTGTGACACGGTAAAAGAAAATATCACACTTTGATTAGAAAACAAGATGCTACAGCAATAATCTAAAGTGGATGCATTTGAGTGCCAAGTGTTTGTAAACCTGTTCAATGTTCTGGCCAGGTATTTGGTTCCATTTCTGTTTGCAAGTGAAGGGTACTTCTTTTGTAGGAAGGCATACTCGTCACGGATGGAATCTGCCACTGACTTCTTTTGATTGATATCCAGCTGACTCCTAAGAAGAGGAAAAACAAAAACAAAATGCTGGTTAAGCATTGCTGTTTGTACTTTTTTGCACAACAACCTGGCTCTATTTGACTTTTTTTCTTGAAGTGGCATAAAGCAGTAACCATGATTCATAAAAACTGATTACATTGATACTGACTGAGACAATGATTTGTTTCTGAGCTCTTCCTAAGCTAAAACATTTCTGTTAAGTTGTATTAAGTATAACCACTCAAAACTGGCGTTGTATTTTGTCTATTATTCAGGACAGTTGTTGCTGGCTATTCACAAAAAAGTTGATTTTACTGCAATCAAATACATATCCATATATGTTGTTGTTAATACCTGTTCACTACTCCAACAATGCCTAGTTTGACAGGAATGACCCGGCCCATCAACACGTCCATGGCGTCCGTACCAGCATCCATCAGATCTAGCTTAGTCACCACAGCTAATGTCCTCCTGCCTAAAGACAGACAAAAAGACATAACTTGCTTCACTCTTTTAAAGTCTCTCGGCCAAATATAGTGTAACATTGTGTTCAGAGTTACTGCTCAATAAGTTAAGATTAGATTGTCTTACATTACATACATTTATAGTTCAAGTACTCAGATACTATAACTGCACAAGGCTGTTTCAAGCAAACAACATAAATACACAGTATAAATTTGATGGGCATGTCTCCATTTGATGCCATTTGACATTGATCAAGATCAATCAAGGGACTTATTTTCAATTGCCTTCTGCTTCATGCAAAGATGCAACCACAGTATAAATTTGGCGTAGATTCTTCTTCAGATAATGCGATTATATTGTTGAATGGACGACAAATGATTACTATACCCCTTGGGCCTGAAGCCCAAGGGGTATAGTAGGGAAAAACGGAAGTGACTGAAAAAAAATGAACATAAGATTAAAGCAAAAACAAGATATTTGTGGATGATGCATGAAAAGGTGAATACCATCAGGATCGACGTCCCGTGCCACCTTAAGAGCTTCCGATGTCGCCATGTCTGTATTGGCAGCAGTCACGGCCAGAATGATGGAATTAGGGTTAGAGATGTACTTAAAGATCAACTCTCGGATCTGGATCTCTATGTCTTTGGGCTGATCTCCAACTGGCACCTGATCATCAAAAAAAAAAACACAAACCATGAAGCTAAAACCTCACAGTGTTTTGTACAAAGCGTGTCAAAACAGGCCTCTCTCTTACTTTTGTGATACCGGGTAGGTCCACTAATGTAAGGTTCACAACATGTGGCGAAAAGACTTTCAAGTGAATGGGTTCATCACTGATTCCCTGAAAGGGAAAGCAACAGTGAAATCTTATGGTTACAGCAAATACTGATGACTAACACTCATTTACGCATCTTGTTTTGGAAGACATAGAGATTTCCTCATTCCTGAATAATGGGTATAATTACTGTACCTTGTTATTGCCCGATATTCTTTCTGTCTCTGCTTCAATTTCATGTCTGATCTCTTCAAAATCTGTGTAGATCTGAGGACATATAAATAATCACTTGTAAACATGGCATGACAGTCAAATAAATGAACAAAATCCTGAAAAGTCACTATCATAAGGCTTTCAGCCAACCATAACCATAAGAGTGTCTTTGTTTAGACACAGCTCAACCTCAGGTGACATTCACCAGCCTTGGAAGTATTTTTAGACACTGAAGGGTGTGTGCATGGCCTCGTTACAGATGATAGGACTTTACCTTGTTTTTGGTGTGTAGGAATTTTCCCCATTCCTCTCCATCAATGCCTGCAGAAAAACAAGGTCCAGAACAAATGAGCGATTCTGTGACAGATGTGGTCTTTTGATCAGCATTACTAGAATTATCAGTGTTATGACAACAGTCTCAGGGGAGATTTTCTCTGGATAATGCTTGATGGAAAAACTCTCCAGAGCAAAAAAGCACATCTGAAGAGTTTTGCCAAAATAAACAAGGCAGAGAAACAACTGTTGTTTTCACACAACAGTGACCAAAGCAAATTAAAGCCGGAAGCAAAAAAGGGGAGCGTGATTTAGAATACACAGACCGAAAAAAATTAAACAGTAAGTATCTCTGCATTAATATGTGCAACTGCAACAAAGGATGGGGTTGGTTGGTGACTTAGGGCTGAAAAATACAGAATATATGTGAGTTCAATAATCAACTTTTTGCTTTATGAAAATCCAGATTAGTGATTCCCCACAAGACTTCTCTTGCTCAGCAAAAGTTCAAACTGCAGCTTCTTTATTTACCTTCAAGTATTTGTTGTGAATATGTTTGCGTTGTCACTATTATGCACACTGACCTGTTTGCAACTGATGTTTTTTGTTATGGTACGTATATATAGTATGTAGTTTATGCAAATAAAATTATTCAAGACTCATGTATTGAGTTTGTGTAAAGAGAAAAAAATTATTAGAATTGTGAATCATTGATAACACTGAAAAAACAGAATTGTGAATCATCGATAACAATGAGAAAACAAAGGGTTCAGTTCTGAGGTTCTATCATCAAGCTATAGAGTTCAAACACAAATTAAACAACCAGATTCTGCTGAACATATTGTCATCTGACCCGATCTGACAGAGCTTAAATATAGAGGACGGCTTGAGCTAAGTGAAGTAAAGCCACATGTTAGCTGTGGAAAGCCTACACAAGTAGAAGGCAGGATGGGGAGGAATGGGAAACAGAGGCATGGTGGTTATGTAATAAGGCAAAGAACAAAGAAAAGGAGACCTCTGTAAAGGCGTCCATTTTTCTTGGATTCTGTGGTTAAAGAGAGATGACAGGAGACAAAAGGGTTAGCCTGGCTATCTGCAGCTTCTGCATGAAACTCGGCAGCAATGCAGAGTCACTCTGAGGCCATTATCCAAGAACAGCATTCAATAAAAACCCAGCAGAAATCAGAAGTGAATTGAAGTGATTCTTCATCGAAATTATGAAGACATGGAAACGTTCCTATGCATCTACCTCTATTGAGGCTAAGTAAAAAAAGACAGAGCCATTACTTTGTTCTGACGTGTTGTACACAATATCAGCAGATGTCATCTAATATGTTATCTATAGCTATCTCATAGGGTTCTCAAACAGACTCTGCAGGAGAATGACAGCTAATAGCTGATAACTTCCCTGATTTTAAAAAATTTCTCATTTGATGTTGAAGTTAAAGATTTAGTGATTAATTACTTTGAATTTTAGTTTAGTTTAGTTTGTAGCACCTATGAGTTTCTACACAAAAGGCTCCAAAAGATTTATAGCAATAGCTCCAAAAAAAAACCTGAAAAGCTGAGATTTCTCTATGAATGTGGGATGACAAGATTAAAGTTTTAGTAGATATATTACCTGGCAAATACAATATTTTCTGCAAATAAGATTTTTTAAAAGTTGCGGTTGTTGATTACATACAAAATTGTAATTATGAGATGACTTAGTCAAATGGCATAGTTCAGGTTCACTGAAAAACACAAATTCACAAGTAGAAACATTGACGGTGATGCTACCGTTCTCTTCACTCGTTTTCCTGCAGTCCTCCGAGTCGATGTGCACTAGCTGTAGGATGAGAGGTCTGCGTGTGACAATGCCAGTTCCACGAGGCAGGACGTCTCTTCCAACCAGACTCTCTAATACTGAACTCTTCCCACTGCTCTGTAAACCAAAACAACATCATCATCATGTCACTATACTACAACCACAGAACAGGAAAGAGTCACCCCATCTTACATGTATCTTTACAAAAAATGCTCTTGAGTGATGTGTGGTACAGTAACAATAGTCAGCTCTGGTGATCTGATTCCACTTTTATAAAATGAGCAGTGGTTGTCTAGGAGTCATGATAAATATCAATACATCACTCCAAATTTCCAGAAGAAACCCCTGCTGAAACCATTGGATTGTGAGTAAATTATGGTCATAAACCATCAACCAAAGTTGAGTTCTTTTACACTAGGGACTGTATAAAACAGCCAGGGGACTAGTTGAGAACCTGCCAATTAAAAGCTGTAAGTGAACGTCAAGCTATTCACCATTATGTCAGAGGGATTAGATTGAATATTTTTAAGTGAAAAGTTGGTGGAAATGAAGGTCATCTCAAAAGACAGTTTTAACATTTTTAATGCAAAAATATTGGACCACTATTAGCTCATCCGCCCACAAAAATGTGGAAAAGGTATAAAAGATTATAAAAAAAACTTCAACAGGCTTGAATATAAAACATGCTAAAGTAGTACACATTAGGTCTCGGAAGAGTAATTTGAGTTAGTATATAAAATCTCAATATTGATATTAATATCCATTTGTGGTGTTACTGCACCTAAGTGTAACAACAGGGAAGCCTTAATATTGAACATTGAACGCTTAAGGCCAAATACTCTCATTTGGTCTTAATACCTGCCTTTTAACCAGTTGTCATTTTGTGCACAAAATGACAACTGGTCATTTTGTGTCTATGACCAGTTGTTTTTGTGTATATGACCAGTTGTCACCAGTTGTCTGAAATTTGCCAGACATTTTAGTACATTACATTTAACATAAATCCTGATATATAGAACATCAATGATTTCTTGTGTTTTCCCACTGCTGTAAGTATCTAGTTTATTATAGACCTCGTCACCACATATTTAGTCTTGACATTTAGCTTTGGTCACCTGTCCTCAACCGAACGACTCACTGGCAAGGACAGACATAACAAATCAGCTACTGAAAAAGTCCACTGACTTGCCTTGTGTCACCTTAATACTACCAGTCGTCTGCCAAAAGATCTCAGACACTCATATCCAATTAACTCACTGGTGAACGTAAACATGTTAGAGAAAATCTGGCACTTTAAACCGATTAGGTGCTAATGTGTTCACAGAGTAGTTAAATGCACAGTGTAAATTTGTGTACTGTTGATTTAACTTTAAGGTAATTGATCATTTTGCTTGTGCTGTTACGAGTGGTTGTAATATTTTGTCCATCGCCTTTATAATACAGTGTGTTGAAGATACTAATAATATACAATACTTTTTCAAGCTAACGTAACAAAAACTTCCCATTTAACTTGGCAATGTAGCATTACTTGCAGTGAATTGGCCTATCACAATTAATCATCATATTATTTTAGTGTACATACTGAAGAATGAAGCATATAGCCATAAATGTCGGAATTCCAAAGATACTACATTTTCACACCATTCAGTCCTTTCTTGGTACACTAATAGCGTTCTTTATTTGAAATCTGCCCTATTTAAACCCAAAAACAAGCAAAAATGTCATGTATTGGAGTATTCAAGTCTGATAATTGGCTCTTCTTCTTCTTCCAAACGTGTGTTATATGTATAAAAATTATGCATAACATACACTTCAACTACTCTTATGGGATAACACGATCATAAGAGGAATTATTTCTCTCACATTTATGATCTTACTTCCGTTTATTCTTCAATTTTAAGAGCCTCGAGTGTAGGGGGAGGTACAAATGACTTTTGATCGACACGGATCTAAACAGATTATTTAAAGACATAACAAATAATTGTATTCATAAAATGTACATACTACGACAGCTAAGATGATTTGGCATTAAACAGCTCAAAACATTTGATTTCATTGACAAGACTACGCTGATAATCACTTACTCTCAACTGTCAGTGTGTACGTTCACTGCTTGCACTCAGTTTGAAAAGCTACTGCTAACGCTAACTTAGTTTTGATTTAGGTTGCCTACCCAAAGTAAAGGAAAATGTTTCAGAGTCTACGCTGTAACGCCTATATGATATAGACAAAAGTGAAAGAAAAACTGTAACTCAAAAACAGAAGTGGTTAAAAGTGTTGGCACAAGCTAACTATCTTGCTAGCCTTTCAGCAAAGTAAGGTTTCTCACCTGAGTTCCCACAACAACTATTTGCGGCAACTGAATTGTATCCGCGCCGACCGTGTTAAAAACATCTTGCAGCTTGTTGATGACAGGTATCAAAGCCTCCATTAGGAAAGATACAAATCTAATCCTGTCAAATATACAACTTTCTTCTCCTGGCGGACACACACTGCTCCAAAGTCATTCAATGTCCCTCGGCTAAAGCGACTGGCCTCTCTTTGGATCCGCGAACAACTGCGCACACAGCCGCTCAGTGTTGAATCATGGGAGTTTGTGTTTGATAAGAGCGTCGATGAAACAAGCTCTGACCTGGCCTTGTCTTTTTAAAACTACATTTCCTATAGTCGATGTCGTCATCATCTTCTGCCAATGGCAAAATACTCATGGGTTGTTTTTTTTCCTTTGCAACAGTAACCAAGGAGGGACCCAAAAATATGCGAATCTCGTGAATAAATAAATAGGTTAATGATATGTAAGAGTGCCTGTATGAGGTTCCTTCGCAAGCGTGGGAAAATGTATTCAATGACAGTATTTTCCAGTGTAAAAATATTTTAGGATACGTTTATTTCTGTTAAATAATGCAACTAAGCTCCTGTTACGTATTTATTTTGATGACAAAAAATAAATAAGAGTGGTATTTTTATGTTTGGTTAATTGTATTTTATTGTAGGAACTATTATACTGCATCACAGACTTTGAGTGATGTACAAATATAAATACTCATCTTTAATAAATGTATGAACATAAAAAAAGACAAGGCGAAATGATTCTATTTGCTCAACATTCTGAATCTCAGTAACTCTTCCGTGCCTCATACAGACTTCCCTTTTTGTCTGTCAAACCTGTTGCTGGTTTGAAACTATACAGTTCAGTTCCCAAAAAATTTAACACCCGCCTTGTTTTCTTTAATACGATGTGGGTTTCAATGATTAGCATACCTTCACAATGCTGTAATTGGCAGCATTCTAGCTTAATATTTACACTGTATGAAACTGTAACTGTTATAATAAATATACTTTTCAACCATTAGTTTGATCTGTTTTCTTCTCCACTTTTCGTTCAGAATAAACCACAGAGCGATGTCACTGACTTTTGTCAATTGACTTTCTTTTTACTCAAGATTAGTGAAAAAAACACAAAGCAAT
>JAPTHA010000024.1:20211580-20222930 GCA_029814585.1 Gymnapogon annona
CACTGTACAGCACAACGGTGGAACTGACATGAAACAATGTGATTGGAAGGGGTTTTAAAATATTCTATTTACCTTTGTTGTGGAAAAGAAATCCAGGTATTTTTGTCCCTCCATTTTCAAGGGCTTGAAAGTAATTTTATAAAATAGGGTTAGGATTAGTATGAGGATTTATGATTGTTAGATCAGCATTTCTATCAATAAGAATTTGAAATATTTTTCTAGAATTATCACAGCCTTAAGGCCAAAAAGCGTTTTTTCTTTTATTTACTGAAAAGTGCATATACCTAGACTACATACTCAGAGCACAGTTTTTTTTTCTCCTTTGTTTTTTGCTAAAGTTTTTACACGACTCACACAATAATTTCTGTATTGCCGTGTAATTTCATTGCATTATTTTAATGAAAATACAAGGTTAAAATATTGTTAATAGGAGACTGTAGAGTAGTCATAGAGTAGGCTAAATAGTTTTTTTCAGCTACTGTGTCAAAATTGTCTTTTTAGCTGAGCCTTAAAACTATTTGTGTTCTTCAAGTGGTTTGGATGTGATCTAGAAATTTTATTTAATTAAATAGACAGAGTTATGTTCCTGAATACATTGATAGGGAAAAAGATTGCTTTTCTGTGAAAGAAACATGATCAATATGAGGCTTTACACTTAATACCACAACTATTCAAGTGCGCTTTGAAAGCAGAAAAGTTATATACATTATCGATTGAATGACCAGCTCTGGGGAAACAGTCTGCCTATTATGACATCCATAATCAAATGTCCGTGACTTATGTAATGCTTCCCTAATTAATCATTTGACAGATTGGAGCCTCATTGGTAAACCATCATAATGCATCATGACAGAGCTCAGTGCCCCTCGGATCATCCCCGTCAATGAACCCACGGAAGAAATTATAATGACTACAGCTGCTCATTGGAGCTGTGATGTGAATGCCGCACCACTCCTCATTTAGAGTTAAGCCACTACCCTGAACTCTGTGCCGCCCATCATGATGCTCACACAAGACCGCATTGTAGCTCACCCATGAGGTTATAGAAGCGGCGAGATACAGAAGCACACAAGCAGCGTGAAGAGGATGAAGTTTGCTGTCCTGGCTAATGGGAGCTGACACACGCTGGGGCGTGAAATGACTTTTACTGATCCTGACGATAGCAGCTCTTTCCTATTCAAATCAACACCCCTTTTCTAAGACAGCTTAAAACGGCCACAATGACTATAAGCGCTCAAAAGTTAATGACAACAGAGGCATTTGAAACAGAAATGGAAAATACATGTAAATCTTAATTTCAAAAAAAAAAATTCTGTTAGTACCGTGTCAGTAATTTTGTTTTATCATGTGCAAATGACTTTTCAAGCCACTGTTCAGTTTAATTTGCCGTTGAAAAAAATGAACCTTCCTCCCAAAGGTGTAGAAACTCTAATTAGTGAAAAATATGCGTTATTCGAGTGACTGGAAAACAAACTGGTTTGTGGAACGGCCATTAGCCCCTGAAGGGCAAAGACGAGGTTAAAAGAACAGTAATCCTCTGGAGCATCAACAAATGAGCTCCAGGAAAAGAGGAAGCTATTGTACCTTTCAGGAAGTTTATCTCAGGGTGTTTAGCTGAACATCATTGAGATGATCACAACTGACAGGAGTACACCCTCCGAGGATATATATCTGTTGACACATTGTACTTTTTTTTAAAAGCAAGATTGAGTCTCTGTAAGCATGAACAGCATTACAGCCCTAAATCCTCATAAATGGAAGTGACCTTTGCCTTGCATCGTGCTTTGTATTTGACAGACAGCTTGGGTTTGGCTTTTTTGTCATAAAAGCCCTTTTCCGCTTTATCCTTATTGTTTCAAATTTAACATCTCATCCAAACGTGCCCTGGCCTCCACAAAGCATTATGTGAGAATGTGGCAGCGGTCCAAGTATCGTATGTCACTGAAGAGACAACTGCAGCCCTGGCCCCCCACCCTTCAACTGTTTCTCAGTGTAGCTTCAGCTCATATATTCTACTCATGGTGGTCTGAATTGTTCCTGACAACTGTGGAAAAAGATGACAGATGCAAATGATCCTCTAAATAATTGATTCTTCAAATACTGTGCACAAAGAAAGTCTTCCAGTGGCATTGTGAAGACTCTTCACTGCCAAGAAACAGACTTTTCTTTAAAAGGCCTCAACTCTTGCTCTCTGGCTCTGAATTGCCAAAGCAGGTGCACTGACATGGAGACAAGTTATAGCATTCAGCTCCCAGCTTACAAGAGCCTTGCGCAGTGCCGTCTAATGTTAACATGCCTTGGCTCTGTGTGCAAAACTAGCCACTGTGCTTTTGAAACTTGCCTCCAGCTATCCACACAAAGAACCTATAACTGGACCCAGAGTATTGCCTTAATTGCCACTGGTTTGAGAAAATGGGGACTCTCGCAGGGGTGGGAGTGATAAGAAAATTGCTTAGCTGTTTTGTTTCCAGCTGGGTTTGTCCCGTGCTCGCTGCAGTGCTAGCCAGTCCCGAGTCTCCGTGAGGAACAGTTGCAATCCAGGCACTTTACTGTGGTTCATTTCTTGGTCTGCCAGACACCATACTAGAGCACAGTGACATGTGTTTGGACTAATAGCCACCTCAGCAGTTCCTCCCCTGCTTTGTGGCAGAATGAAGCTCTTCATTGTTCAGTTCCATTACTGGGTGCCCTCTGAGACTTTGGCCCTCACAGGAGATTCCCTGTTAAAAAGACAAGAGGTCTTGAATGATTCATAGATCACATTATCTTCACAAATGATTTATCCACAATCAAAGAGACATTTAGCTTTCTAGTGACCAGAGACAACTTTTTTCATGTTTAATGTCTAACTTATGGAATGCTTACATTTCAGCTTTGCTTTTGGTCCCATTTACCAAATTCTTTGCTTAAAATAAAGTTCATTCGATATAGAGAAAGAAATAAGGCTTTGGTCGAGAATAGGATTTGTCTAGAAACTGAAACTGGCAAAATAACATAGCATGAACAAATTCATCAAAATAAAATGTCATTATTCCATAATTCAAAGATTCTGTGAAAATTGCTTTATGCTTTGTGCTTTCTAGGCCGCTTCACTCTTTGAAATATGTTGTCACGTTGCATAAACTTTCCTAAAACAATGCTGCAGTTAATGGATGATGTAATCAAAGCTAACAGTATTTAAGTACACCACCTACTCAAACTAGGATTTGATGTCTTCAGCTTTATAGTCATCTTCTCATAACCAGGCAAAATATACAGTAGTACTGTGACAGTTAGAAATCAAGACAACAAAGACATGGCAGTATGTTTTGATAGCAAAGGGGAACACTCGTACAAACATTTAAAATGTTAGGCTTTCAGGCAGTGTGGCATACTAGATAATGGCCCAGACAGCAGTATCTAATTAAATTGGATATTCTTTTTACTCAATTTTAATCAATAATTAGATTGATTATTAGAAAGAACCCTACAAAATCCTTCACACAGGACCCTTAACATCAGAGACAACAATCAGTACATCTGGAAACTTAATCAAAACAAACCTAGGTGGTTGTGGGTGGAGTTTTCTCTGTTTGCCAAATTAACCACCAACAAAAAGGCAATTTGTAAATCATACTTTCAACACCTGCCTTTATTTTCGGCTTTGTTATAGTATGGCTATAGGTGAAAAGTTGACACTACATATATACAAAAATAAAATCTGTTCATTTGGTAAGTATGTGCCGCTGTGAAATGCCAGAGAAAACACCTGCTGTTGAACTGCGCTGCCGGTTGATGTTTTCTCCCAGTCAAACCCTTTGCGGTTTTATTCTGCTGATCCTTGGATTCATCTTGCAATTTCTTTGTCCATCTCCCCAGATGATTGGCAGGTATTTGCTTTAGTAGGTGGCCCTTATATTCCCCCTTTATGCTGCATGTTCCCACAGATTTGTACAGAATTGTATTTAGACTGGGACACAGCTTGAATGGGTGGAAAGAGATGAGATGCTCCTCAACAAAGCCCAGTGTGCATGTGTCCATGTGACACATGATGTCAAAAACACAGTATTGTATGCAGTGACTCTAAGCAGCCATGAGCCTTCAATTAAACATGCACAAACACAGTCACATAAACAGGCGCCCCCTCTTCCCCCCGTGCATCCCTAGACACGGGGACCCTGCATCCCCACCCCCCAACCTGGCCTCTTTAATGAGCAGTGGCCCCTGCGCGTTTGATCCTGCTGCCAGCCCGGAGCCCCGCGGCCCCTCAGCCTCATGCCTATTCAACAAACCCCACAGCCTCTCCAGTTACTCCCCTGTTGCCTTGGGTAGACTATAGATTCAAAGCAAAAGGACTCCTGGGCGGTTGTTCGATATCAAAGTCAGTCTGACTGAAGCTGAGGAAAGAAAAAAAAGCAAAAAAAAAACAATTTAGCAACCCTCTTTGTAGACTTACAGTTTTGTCAGATGGTCTTAGAAAATTTCATCCATTGACTGGTGAAACCCATGAATGATTCTGGGGTTTCAAATGCCCGTTAATTGGTTTCACTGACTGTGGTCTTAGCATGAAATGCCATTTAGAGTGTCTAACATGGCACATTCTATTTTGTGCGCAGGATGGAGGTCTGCTGATTAACAACCCCACAGCACTTGCGGTCCATGAGTCAAAGTGTTTATGGCCCAATACCCCCTTGGAGTGTGTGGTCTCGCTTGGCACGGGGCGTTTTGAAAACCCTGGCAAGAACAACACCACGTATACGAGTCTGAAAACGAAACTCACCAATGTCATCAGCAGTGCTACTGACACTGAGGGTAAGTGCAGTTGAGTCTTCAGTTTTGTTGGACTGCTAAGTGACTATCCATCTTTGAATTCCATTTTTTAATACAGGAGATGAATACTTAGTACCTGTAACAAGGTAGGTGATGTATGATGTGGTTCCCATTGTTGCATTACTTTGTAATGAATTGGTTAATAAGTCGTATTATAACTTTAGATGAGGAAAATTATATCAAAGACAAAAAGCTGGAAATTAGGACACAGACACCACATGAGTAGCTTTTAAACATACATATGATGTACACAGCAGTGTTATTAGAACCATGATATCTTTTTTCTTTTTTGTCATTCTCTTTTTATCGTCTTAGAAAAATGTATACTAACACCTATCATCATATCGTCACAAATGAAACAACCGTAACATGAAAACTTGTCAAGAATCTGCAATATAAGCCCTGACCAATGAAAGACAAGTCAGCTGTGGTTAGGGAGGTAGAGCAGGTCGACCAATAACCAGCAGATTAGTGGTTTGAATCCTGCTTTGTCCTAGCCATGTGCCAATTTATCCTTGGATGTCTTGGCAAGACAACCATCCTTCTCCAGGCAACAGATCACCACCAGTGTGTGGAGTGAATGAGTGGATCCAATGTAAAGTGGTTTGAGTCCCTAGAAATATGCTATAGCAATCCAATCCATTATTATTATACAAATGTACTTTTATGAACTAAAGTAAATCACCACCATAAATAAAAAGATCATATTACTGAAATGGAAATACAAACCACAATCAAATAACTCAGTCTATGAACAAACTGACCACATCCTTGACTATTAATCCTTTAAAAATCACTTGATCTCCCATTACTTTGCATGCTGAAGCCTCTGGCCACCTCCTAAATACCCCCTAATCCCAATGAAAACATATTTTCTTTGTGTCATCGTTCTCACCAGTTATGCATAAATACTTACAGAAATAAATTTCAAGTTATATCCACTAAATAATGTATTTTGGTGATACAGTGTTGCGATGTAATTTGTATCGTGTAATGGAATAAGAGACCTCACTGCAACAGGGTCAGAAACACCAATTTTATGTCTCTTTTTATTGGTTAAAAGGGTAAGAAATAAAAAAAGAATTAAAATGCTAATAAGACTGGCCTGAAATGCATCATGTCCCATCCCCAAATGAAATGACCAGTGAACAGCTCAGATACACAAGACGGTGATGGACGACTATTTAGTTGTTGTGTGTCGTCGTATTGATAACTAGAATGCATAAGTATTTTGTGTTCTGCATTGTTTCTAAGGGAAATAACTAGGTTTTAGTGTTATTCATTTAGAAAATACTGCATTGCAGGTTAATTTTGTTTTTGTATATTTCCCATTGTGGTCCTATGGACTAGCAACCACTTCCATCTCCTTATCACCTCTGGACATGGACACCTCTACTGTGCCTAAATTTGGCTCGGTCCCCTCCCTACTGCCGCCGCCATGGTGGAGTGTGTGACCTAGATGCTATACTGCACTTGTTCTTCCTGTATTTGGGATTAATCGCTCCCCGGCTCTGCAACAGGCTTTGTTATTTAGAAATAGCAGATTAGCAAGAGTGTTTATCACAGATTTTCCTCTATTCAAAAGCCCCCACCCCTCTCTGTGCTACTGTTCACAAGCTTCCTACTTTGTTTTTAGGTGTATCAGAGGCGCTTGGTATGCTGTGGACAGATAAGACAGATCTAATGGTGTTCAGGATGCAAACAAAGCTCTTTATGAAACTGGCTTATGACTCACTCTTACAATTTTTTTTATTTCACTCGGCTGAAGATTACATTCTCCGAGAAGTGGAGCTTATTTTATTTGCATTTTCACACTAGCTTTATGTTTGTGCTTTCACATTTTACTGTAGCAGCTCCTTAGTGAGACTATTCTTTGTTGATATTTTTGCTGAAAGACAAAGATATAAACACTTAGCGTAGATCCATTTACAACCAGTGACTTAATTGTGTATAATTTGCAGTACACATCAGAAGAAGTCAGAAATGATTTATTAAGTGAATACATGTTTTTGAGATGCTGTGAGACAGATTTGATCTCAGCCTCATTATAGGTACTCTACTTAGTGTCGCTATTTCAAACTCGCACCAACAGTGGGAAGCCTTGGGAACACACTTGGGATGACCACAACCACCAACAAATCAACGATGCACATCCATAGACTCTATCTGATGATTTCTTTTGGCTTTTTCCCTTCCGGGGTCGCCACAGCAAATACAATTTGCATATTTGATTTGGCAGGAGTTTTTATGGCGGATGCCCTTCCTGACACAACCCACTGGATGCTCACCCTGGGAATCGAACTGGGATCCCCTATGTACCAGCCTGGTGCCTTACCAACTGAGACATCCATAGACTCTATCTATCACTTAATAATTTCTAAAGCTCATTGTTTATACACGTCTGTTTTCTAATATCATCAAGTTTTCTTCTTCGAGTTCTTCTTTCTTCTTCATACAGCTTATTTTGCCAGATGGTGAAAATAACACTGTGTCTTACAGTCTTCACATGCTGCATCAGCTGAGAGTTTACAGCTCCGTTAACATAACTGTCTTTAGACTGAAAACAGCTGCAGTAAAACCACACATCATTTGTATTTTCTGTACGGCTTGTGTTGTCAGTAGCTGCACAAAAGGTCTGTTTGGAATTGAACAAACTGTGACAGTTCAGCATGAACCATGGATCAACAAATGGCAACTTAGCAAAAATAATAACAATCGCATAACAAGCTAATAGTTTCATAAGCAAACTCACCTGTGTTAGAAAAAACACTGCCCATTCAGAATCAAACGACGTTCTTTTCATTTTCTGTGTCTACTCGTGAAAACAACAACAATACTTGCTACCTTTTATCATTTTGTCAATACATGTAACTGTCAAAGTTATTTCTTAGTCATTCACATCCCACATGGTCAGTTTTTGATGCTGTAGTCAAAGGCCTGTCAGTGCAAATCAATCATTTCATATCTCGACAATATCGCGGCGTCTCTATTTATATTTTTATGTTCCAGAGTTGAAATTCTACATTCTTTCAGTGTACTTAATGATGAATTCTTATTTTTCCACACATGGAACCTCTTGCTCTGTGTGATATAAAACATGATCGTACCTTTTACCTGCGTTATAGATACCCTGGTCTGCAGTACAAGGTCACAGCAGTCATCAGTCATGAGAGAAATCAAGATTCAACCCTGTGTTGAACTGTTGATTATTTTATGAAACTATGCTTCTGCTCACATGCTAATACTTTGGCCCATAGAGAAATGTCAACACCCACAACCCTGACGTAGAAACACACAGGTTAGTGATTGACTGTAGTAAATGTGGGAAACAGGAAATTGTAATTAAACATTTGCTATGTGTATGTTTAAGTAAACTGCCTTTGACTCTTTTATTTACCTTTTTCCAAATCAAGACTCTGTATTAAAATACAGATTTTAAAATGTGCAAAACCACCTTCAGATACATTTCTCCTTAGAGGATTTTGGTCCACAAGCCTCCCAGGCAGCTTCTTTTAACAAAAATCAATGTTGACGCTGAACCGCCAAACTACTCTTGGGATGCTGCGAGAGAAAATAATTCCCTTTTTGGATACTTGAGGCATATTTGTTATTCTTACCTGCTGCCTGTTTGTATGCACTTGTATTTTTGTTGAATTGTAAACCTCTGAGACGCGATGTTTGACAAGAGCCGTGACAAACACGCCGCACATTTTCACTTGGTTTAAATTCACGCTATTAGCCTGAGCGCTCACCCTGCTAGCACTTATACTTATGTCAGCACTTTGATAGACAAGTTTACACTGTTCATTCCCTGCTCACTATTAACACAACCATTGAATGTTTGCACACGTTGTAACCATTATGGATTTAATTGTTTTTGTTCCTGCTCTGATTTTGCGTCTTCTCTCCCACGCCTTCTCCAGAGGTTCACGCTATGCTCGACGCCTTCCTGCCACCTGACACATATTTCCGTTTCAACCCCTACATTAGCGAGGACATTTCGATGGATGAGAACCGGCAAGAGAAACTGAACATGCTTCAGGCTGAGGGCCTGCGATATTTGGAGAGGAACGAGGAGAAGTTGAAGAAGGTCGCTAGCATCCTCAACCGGGAAAAGTCCTCCATCCAGAGGGTGGCAGAGTGGGCCAGGCTCAGGGCAGACATGTTCAGCAATCTGTCCTTCTCCACCTCCAAACTTTAATCCTGTGTGTTCATTTTTACCTCACGCAAAAACTTCCTCTATTCTAATTACCATAGAGTGTAATCATGCCATGTTAACATGTCCTCGTGACTTCTTGACCCCTACCTCTGAAGAACACTGTGCACATGTATCAGAGGCATCTGATGCACCACACAGTGCTTTTGTCCAAATCTCTGATGTCATAATAACTGTATTTGTTCCAATTTTTGTAGCTTTACATTGCTAAAAGACATGTCAACAAATCTTCAGATTTAGGAACCATTTCTCAGCAGTATTGTACATAAAACATAGAACGCTGTAATGTTCAACTCTACCTTTTAATTGACATAAATTTGCTAGATAAGCATCTTCAAATAAGATCATTACTGAACTTTGTTATGACAACTACTGCAATCTCACAAACCTATCGTATTTTCACGCACACAAAAAAAAGCCTAATTAGGTTTGTTTCTGAACTGTGGCATTTGTTATAATGAGCTGCCAAGACGTACAAATGTAAAATAGAGGAAAAACTTTCCTACCTGTGTAAATGTATAATCAAGTTGAATTTGAGCCCCTAATGTGGGGGACATTTAATAGTTTTCTGTACTAAATTTTGCACATTTTATGAATGCAGCTACCACTCTACTGTGTGTATAATCAATACACATAGCAATACATCGCTTATATTATGTCGACATGTATCACATAATTATTTAACAGTTTTCACAGATTTAATGCACTTGAAGTGAACAAGGAAGTGAAAATATACTTCAAGGCTTCACTGTATGATACTTAAATAACTAATATTAATGATGGTATGATCAATGATATACCTACCTATCCAATCAGACCTCTAACTACATACCTCTTCTATGTTATTTCAACCTCATGGCATTTTAGTTGACTCGTTTTAAGCCTTTTTATTGCCATATGCATGGTTTGGTTTTATTGATTGACTGCAGGCTATACACATTTAGTGTGTCTTCAGCATGCCCTCTTTCCCTTTGATGCCTCTTCTCAAAAGCCTCTTTCTCCCTTTTCTACCTTGGAAGTGCTGTGTTTCAATCCTCCTGCTGCTTTTCTTTAGTGTTGGTGAAATCATCCAGGACTTCATTCTTTATTCTGAGGGACGAGTTTCAGTATAGATAGCTGCTTAATAATTTGCTACCATTGAAAGTTATCCTTTTTTTTTGTCCTTATATTTAGCGCTTATAAATGCACTTGAGATATTCATTTCCTTGACCAGGTCAAGTACTGTTTATCTCCATATGTGTCAGACACTCAGAGGTAAAACAGACACAGATATGACTCAGATTAATAGAATTCCACTGTTCTCATGTATGTCTTTTAAAGACTGGAGTTGTACATAATTAAAAGCCATCACTGAACGTCATTGCATTTTGCTTTTTAATCATCACTACATTTTGTTTTTTAATTATAAAATGATCTTACTGAATGCAGTTAAGAAGAGACCTACGGATATTAACTTGCTAACGTAATCAAATCTGTTTTATTACTCCTACAGAAATTAAGACTATTATGTTCAACTTGTAAGTTGTACAGTGTTGGTGCCAAATTTGGATTTATAGCCCTACTGCAGGGATACGTTGATCCCAGCAGGTGTGGTTTTCCCAACTAACTGAAATTAATGCTGGTATTCTGTGCGTCAAGGTAGAGGTATATTTTTCATAAAAAGTAATTTTGAAGGGCCAGTCATAAAGGAGACGAAGGTGAGATGAGATGACTGTTGCAAGGCTGTTCACAGACACCTGGGTAACAGCCTTGCCCAGTGATGGATCACATTGCCCTCCAGCATAAACACTGTGCACCGACACAGCTCCGCACCAACTGCTTACACGCATGAAAACACAGCAATGGCCACAGACAGCAGAGGACACAACAAATAGCATCAACAGTGTCCTGGGAGGAAAAATAACACAGTGAGCCATTAGTAATGTAAATATCTCACTTTCTGAGGGAAGAGGAAGTATATAGAGTAAATAACCAGGCAGAATATGCATTAACTGGACTCTGACTATATACAGAAGAGCTATAATAGAAGTAATGATGGGTGTAATGTAAAATGGGTTTATTACTAAAGGAATTATAGGCTGAGAGAGGTGCTGCTCTCATCTCCATTAAAATACTTTTGAAAATTGCAAAGGAAAAGAAAATGTAATACTTATTCTCAATCATAGACTTAAATTTGGGACTCATGTCTTTCATTTGTTTGGGTTCTGAAAATAGGAGAAAAACTCAGAATACAAAAAAAAGGTAAAAAAGTAAGGAAAGTAGTGCAAAAATTAGACTTGGACTTCCTTTATTGTCATTACACAGACACACACAATGAATCTGGTA
>JAPTHA010000024.1:20258259-20272702 GCA_029814585.1 Gymnapogon annona
AGATAGATAGATAGATAGATAGATAGATAGATAGATAGATAGATAGATAGATAGATAGATGGATAGATAGATAGATATGCCTTTAATCATTCCACTAGGGGAAATTCCAGGTACAGCAGCATAACACAAACTGTAGAAAAAACACAGTAGAACAAATATACAACAATTGAATTCTTGCACAACATAGACAACATAGACAGTATACATGATTGAAGTCCCAGAGATGATAGCGATGACGAGGGACTGTAAATGCGTCATCCGAAGCTGAGAGACGGAAGTGAAATGTCCTCGCAGGCCAATGTTGGCATAGCACTTCAGCTGCTAACAGTTCAAACGTACAAACGTTCATAACCGCGACGAACAGATCACGTAACTCATTCACACGCATCGCCAGTCCCCTCCCTCTCCTCCGCCACTCTCCTTCTTCTTCGGTCCGCTCTCACCAGTGAAAAACTAACCAAAAAACGAAAGAGTCTGGTGGAGTCTTGAGCCAGGAATCCTTCACAGCCAGGCTGCTCAGCTGGAACACCCGCCGCAGTTCGGTCCGCAGTAGCCGTTATGTCTCCATCACGATGGTAGAACGGTTGGTAGATCAACCGTTACACACCCGAACTGATGGAAATCCCGGTTGTACGCCGGTTGTACCGTCTCCTCCACATCTCGGTACACGACGCCAGCCCTGCAACCTGCTGCACCGATGCTGTACACACGCGGGTCGCTCTCCGGTGAACACCACTGTTGCTCATCAACTGTAGACAGACTGGCTTATGATCCCACGTTGGTGTTGAGGGGGTCCGTGAGAGTAGCAAACAAGCTACTACCCTCACAAAAACTTCAAAAATGACACTGTTGTACAAGAGTCCAATTTACATGACCACAAGAGTCGAGGCAGAAAAACTTAAAGTAGGAAAAAAGTTAGTAGTTGTTGTATAAGGCTGCCAACTACGTCACCATGATAATGACAATCCTAACTACATACATTCCAGATTGACTATAATCTGCCAATTATTCATTCAAAATGATTACTTATTTTCTATAATATGCTACATTTTTGGAATAACCCAGGATGCTATAATGACAGATAACAGTTGAGGTTTGGTCACTATTCACCTCACATGTAGAATTTTCCACATTTCGAAAAATCAAGATCCTGTGACAGTACAGTGTGGTATCTGTACATTTTTTGCCTGCTATTTATTCACAATTTTGTGTCAAGAACACACAGAAAATGTCTTTTACTCAAGTTTTTGAGGCTTTCATCACATCTTTTAATGATCACAAAAGAGAAACATGCATTGACATACATTGTCATGAAGACATTATGTGTAGATGACCGCACAGAGATAATGTCCCCCAAGGAACATCTGTGACATCTGTCCCTCTGCCTTGTATACCTATTTCACATATTATAGAAGGGTTCATTGGAAATATGATCAAAAATGCCAAATGGAAATACGCAATGGCTTCAATTAAACATTTTCCATCAATATCAAGAAATATTTTCACACTTAATTCAAAGTTTTAGCAAATGCCAACAAATTAGACTTTTACAGACTTTACTTTTTAATTTTTCCAAACTGACTCTAACATCATCCAGAACTTCTAAAATTCCCTGTGTTACCTAATCATCTTTTAATAATGTTACTTGTGGTTATAGTGTTAGCGCCCTGGACTGAAAGAAATCAGCAGACAAGTGCTGCTGCAAGTTTCTGTTCAGTCCGACTATTGTGTGATTTGAATTGTGTCACTAAGGGTCTTGCAGTTAAAGAGAAATACGATACACAACACTACAGGTCCTTAACCTCGGGGACGTTCTGCTGCCTGTGTGTGGTAAATCTCTCCTATTCTAGACTGTCTTTGTTTTGTTTTTTTATGGCGCTCCCTCTGCCTCTCTCTCTCTCTCTCTCTCTCTCACCCCCTCTGTCCTTTTCTTTTTCTCTCCATCATCCTCTCTGTTGTCTGTGCGCATGTTAACACTCCAGCCTTGTCAGTGAGCCTCACAGCACCATGGAAACCAGTCACACCATTCTCTGTCGTTGTGTAGACTGTGTATGTGTGTATGGGTGTGTGTTCGTGGGCGGGATCGGGGTCTTGTTTAGTTTAAAAAAATCTGAGGAGAGGTCGTGGCCGTCCCTCTGGGCCTCTTGCTGTAATTCATGTAAATTCCCTTAAGACTCTAGTGTCTTTGTTTTCCTCATTGTCCCCGTAGTTGAATCCGATGCCCGTGTCATTGGTGCAGCTCGACGCAAAATCTGAAATTCCTTTAGCCGCTCCACATCCTTGAAGTTATCACGATAGCCTTGTCATGTGATACCTCTGATACCCAACTCCTCGCTACTATTGTGTTGTAATGAGTTCAGCTAAAGATGAAAACGGTAAAACCGATACCTGCGTGAAACGTAGATGATTTAAAGCGATTGCCAGACGATGGTGTTGTTCTTTCTTATCAGAGTTATTGTCATGGTTTTATTACTTTGTTGTTCGGCTATGACCTGAAAAGCATAACACTAACCACAGACAAGCATTGAAAATTACTTATAAAAATGTGCAAGGAGGCTAAATCACCCGTGCTTGTCTTTAACACCCCGTCCCTGACAGTGTCGGGGGTGTTTCTCAAGTGCCGCCCCCCCATCCTGCTTCGATAGCCTTGTGAACCCAGCCCTTCATTCTCTCTCTGAGCCAATCATATTTTACTCCCATTCACATTTCTGAATAGGAGTCTTTGCCATGCACACCCACCAATAGGAAAATGCACACACACTTGCAGACAGAGCGTGCAGTTCTAGTTAGGAGGGCCTAGACCGCAGCGTGAACTTTGTTCTGTTAAAAGTTGCCATTGAAATATGCAGTAGCCATTGAAATATTGTTCTTCTATTGGTGTGCTGACAAAGAGCAGGGAGGGCGCCGGTCCTGTCTCAGTGTGAGCCTTAAGGACCAATGGGCCGGCGGGGATCGCCCAGTGTTTCTGCTCAACAGAGTCAGTGTGCAGAAATAATGTCCATTAGACTTGGTCAATCACGCCCCTCGCTCAATGAAATATGGCCCTTTCACTCATTTCATACCATAATCCATACACCTCAGCGCTATCCATCATCTGTGTGAAAGATGTCTGCCACTATGAATGCCTTTATTTATGATACATTTGGAAATTAATGGTGTCTCATGTGGCGACGTTAGATGCTGAGAAAGCTTAATGCCCTGACTTGTGTTTACACAGAAAACGATTCCAACTTTTCATTAATAAATTAAGGTTGAAGTCCAGCTCAGAGGTTTCAGGTCTCTTGACCACCAAAGAAGCCTCGGCGGTCTAATGGTTTCATCTTGGTAAGTGGGTGGAAATTAAACTTGCGGGACCACACAACAATGAGCATGTTTTGGAGAAGCTGAGCATGTAGACGGACTTCATATTTTCTTTAAGAATATTAAGTGGCTTTTCACAAACTCTCACCAGAGACTGAACTCGTGAAAACAAGTGAGAAGAGGACAGTGTTTCTGGACACTGGCGTCAAAATCATTGTTCACTTTGATGGACAATGTGCTTTGACGCAGATTATGTTACATTTTCAGTGCTTTTGTGGTGAGAGGAGCATTATTTAGGGCAGGGACCACAGAATAGTGACTTTTTCAAAGGGATAGCGCCTACCATTGTTGCCCACTGCAACCATAGCTAACGGATGTCAAAAGACCTTTTTCAGAACTTGTCTTTTAAAACCGGTTGCAATAATACCAGTGAGTAGTCGGCAATAAATAAGCTTCCCCTCACTGAGTCAACTAGATTAGATTGCATGGGGGACATCTGTTGAGTGTAGGTGAAGACCTTCTGTGGCTTCTCACTGTATGGGAAAGGAAGTCCTTAGGATGTGCCTCAAGGCTCTTTCCTTTTATTTGCGGTGCTTTGCTGGTACAGCTCCACCTACACCCTCTATTGAACATCTAGAAAGCTTTCAGTTCAAGCACAATCAGTGCGGTTGACATTTATTTTACTGTACAGTAGACTCTGTTTTGATATAACATGCAATTATAGTGTCTATTTTGCTTTTGTGCTGTGCCAAAGTAGCATCACAGGATACACAGCTTTGTCATCTCCCCATTCTGCTGACAGCTGCGTCTGATTCCAAACAAATAACTTTCTCAGTATTTCATGCTGTTGTACAAATGTGTCTGAGCCCACCTTGCGACTTTGCGGGTTTTGGTCACTGTTCATCTGATATCAGGAAATGTTTAACCCCTATTGTAGAGAGACAAAAGATTGTTTTAATCCCACTGTGAGAGGCAGGAGAGAGGGGAGGGAGGGTCAGGGGAGGGACGTGGGAGGAGGGTCTGTGGGTGTGTTGGAGGGCTGGGGGTGATTTTGTGAAGGAATCAGCTCCTCTGTTTACTGTCAGTCACAGCAGACACATCAAGGAATACACAGCCATTGGGATTATAATTGGACTGAACTGTACTGGTGAGCAGCAGATGTACACACTGAGAGGATCTGTTCTAATAGACGAGGTGATCAAGGTGATGTATCCTCAGTTAATTTCTTCTATAACCCATTTTTTAATGCCGATATTGAATTAAGTAGTCTGTCAAATAGTCATATTGTATAAAAAGTGCAGCTTGTTGAGCATGTAGAATTCGCCCCGTTTTCCCGCTGTGTTTTTAAAGTTATTTCTCTTCCCCTAAACATTTAACAACAATTTAATTAAGATGGATTCGACTTCTCATTGTAGCCTGTGAAGTGATGCCATGAGGATATTTTCAGCAGTTTTATCAAGTTGAATTTTTCTTCTGTAGTGAACTGACTGTATGAGGACAATTCTCCTCGCTATCATTAACATTTTCCATGGTAGTTTGCACTTATACAGCACTGGAATATCAACACATCATTGTAATTCAGCTGTTTACTCTCAGCTTTTCTTCGGCGTAATAGCATAAGAACACATCTCTGCGTCTTTGAGCCACAGCCCCTGATGTCAGTGCACTGCACCGGGAAAGCATTTTTAGGGGTCTAATTATTTCTCTCCTGTTTGGCGGTAATGATTTGTCATTGGGAGAGCGGCATCGTCTACATCCACGCTCTGCCTCTCATTAAGCAAGTAGCAGAAATTAAACCCACAGGCCACTATGTTTGTATCCCCCTTCCTCCGTCACTGAGAACACACAAGTACAAATGAAACAACACTGCCTACAGTACACAACCAACAGGAACTCATTAGATGAATGTGTCACACCTCTCTACGTGACATTTCAATGGACCCTCATGCAGATAATGTCAACCTAGGAACATTTCTCTTTCATCATTTACCTACTTCATACTTTACAGGAAGCCCTTACCTTTTAACATGACAGATAGGATACTCAAATGTGACAAAAATGATAAATGGAAATGCACAGTTCCCTCACTGGAACTTTTTTTTTCATATACTGTGGAAATTAACTTAAAATTCAATTGAAGCCTTTTTGGAAAGTAAGTAAAATTGAAGTGCTTCTTAAAAATACGGTTTTCTTAGTATTAAAAGCCATGTTATATAGTTAATTGCTGAACTATTTATTTTGTGTGGAGCTCTGTATTTGATGTTACATATCCACATGTTTAATTTCACTCAAACATCCTTCAAGCTCTGATTTGGTCTCCACCGAATGAGAAGAGGTGGATCGATACAGAAATTCAGGACCAGTACCTATCATACAACAATAATAAAACGGCTAGTACTGTAGTTACTGTCAACATTTTCTATTAATTTGTTTTGTCGCTAACTACTAATGCACTAATTGTTATCATGCTAAACTCACTGTTTATGTCAGTGAATTTGACCATATGTATTCACTTCATAGAAACATACAGCTCATGTAACAAGGGTCTGTGGTGATTCACAAGAGACCCGTGTCTCATGTTGGAGTGGATTTGGAGCCTGGAGTTGCATGAGCTGCATTAACTGTCATATCATTAATAATAGATAATAACTATACTATACATCGTATAGTTAGTGTTATTGTATTTTCCAATAGACTGCCTCATAAATGAATAATATTGATTGAATGAATATTGATCGATTCTAATGTTCATGGATCTGTACATCCCTTGAAAAATGTATATAGTAATTCCTAATTTCCACTATAAAGCTGCTAACAGTGTGGATTTTACAGATTTTTATTCCTAAATTTTATTCCTAAAAGACTTAACGGTTCAACCAAAATAACCAAATATACGCCATTAAACCAAAAGGATGAGCTAAAATTAACTAAAACTCTTGGTAAACAAGGAAGTTCCCGTATTAACATATTGATGTTAAAAATGGTCATCTGAGTCAGTATTTTTATGTAGTTATAATGATAACATCTGTTTTACATTCCATGACAGACAAACAAAATTCTACCACTGACATTTCCCCTGTTAAAGCAAGTGTTCCCTATTGTTAAATCTGCATACTTGCAGATCTGTGGGTGATTCTGTTTGTCAGCACTCATGACACACGAGCGCTCGCAGGCGCCCTAAAGGAACCGTGCGACTCTTGCCGTGAGCTATTTTGTAGTCTCGTTTGCTGCCCACTGTCGGCATCCTACTTACAGACTCAGCTCGTCGTCCCTCTTCTCATCACCATGGCAGCCGATCTGGACTGAGCTCAGTTCTGTGGCGTCTAGGGCCAGAGGTGGGGTGGTGGGACGGCTGGCTCGATGTCATGGAGGGAGGTCGCTTTTTGATGGGATCAGCCTTCAGTTCATTCAAACAGGATGTGGAAAGGTCATTTTGTTGTGTTGTTTTATTCATGGGTTTCTGTTTTAATCAGCTGGTTTTGCAGATGTGGAGCAAGTGTACTGCCAGGCAGAACTTATGTGCTCTGTCGGGCCAGGTTTTAACAAAACAACAGCTGAGCTACATGTATGGTGTGAGCAATAACATAATGCGGTGCTGTGGAAGAGTTACATGTGACCTGTGTCCATGGTTTTTCAGAAACTGGGTCAGGATTCGTTCAAATTTGCAGCTTCAGGTAAATCAGATTTTCTGGTGTAATGTTCTGTACGAGTTATTATGCTGTTGACACTTTAGGAATCTTCACATGGTTGAAGTGAACAGCTTGAGAAATATAAAGAAGCCCTCCTCAGATGTTTTTAGACATGCTTACATGACCATGATGCCAGCAAATCTTCGATGGTGAGAAAAAATGATTTAGAGACAAAAAAAAACTCCGTCTCTGAAACGTAAGAAAAAGAATTAATGTAAACCCATAGATCACTATTCTATCTGCGTAGTCATGTGGAAAAGCAGTGTTCATATTTAACCGAGTGGAAACGGCAGCATCTCTCAATGGGGTTTCCACTCTTATTTAGAGCAGCACACTGATGTCGATAAGCCGTTGCTAAAGGTAAATTGGATTGGCTTCTTCAATCATTTTCCCCATCGATTTCAATTGGTGTGTCAGTATTCACTGTGAAATGGTTGGAGAATATGAAAAAGAAAAGAACAGAAAATGTGAGGGCAGGACACTTGAAGCTTTTTATGCTGTTGTGGCTCCAATTTTAGGTCCCAAACTAACAGCAAGAGGCTGAAAACACCTTTTGTTTGTAGAGAGACATTTGGATTCATCTTGGCTATGTCGAAATGGATTGTTAGGTTTTTAGAAATCCCTTTTGGCCATGAAGCTCCAGGAGTAGATTAGGTTTGGCAGGTTAGAAAGCAGAGATTGCACAGAAAAGGTGGCAAGAGGATAAAGTGGTGGCATTAAGGAAGGACAAAAAGATGAGTGGAGTTAAGAAGAAGGAGAAAAGAGAACAGAATTAAAAGAGATTTTAGCCGAATGGAGGGAGAAAGAGGAAAAGAAAGAGGTAAGAAACAATCCAGGATTTAAAAATGACACAAAGCTGAAGGGCTCGGGAAGAGAAGAGATAAGATGTGACAGGAGAGTAAAGGAGAGAATATCCATCTCTTCCATCTGGGGACTGTTGTTTTTATCAGTCGTGACTACACACTTTGCTTCACACAGGATGAATGTTTAACTTCCTTTCACTATACCAACTTGTCACAGTTTGATGTGTTTAATATATCTGCCCAAAGAGTCAACGCACTTGGGGGCGATTATCTTGGGAAAAAAAAATAATCCCTCCTTTCGTAAGATCGAGCATTTGATAATAAGGACATTTGTGTTTGGAACATGCTGATGTGTAATCTGCGATTGTGAAAGAGTAGGAGATTTAACACATTATTATAAAACCAAACACAGACCAGAGGCCAGAAAATATGTACAAAAGTCTTTCCCAGAACAAGTGGGAACAAAACTAAAATGTGTTTTCCTCTATCATTTCTCTCCAACCAGTTTGAAAAAAAGTCAGAGAAGACGCAGCAGACTGCAATCGCGTGAGGAGGCAGGGGAGAGAGGAGATTCCGGTTTCTCTGGTAAGTCAGAAACATTTCCATCAGACTGTGGATTCATTTGTCATTTTTTTCCCCTCATCACATCGCCCGCATCGTTTCCCAAACCAGTGTGAACTTCCAGTTTTCCCCAATCAAACAGTCTTTCTCAGTGTTCTTCTCAAAAGCATTTCCCCTCCTGTTAGATGGACACACACACATGCACACACACACACGCACACACACACACACACACACACACACACACACACAGAAACACACATACAAATGTCACTCTGTTTCCATTGCCTGGCACGTTCCTCCAGTTTAAATATTTTTAACTACGATACTACCAGAATGAGAATGTATTAATATAAACACTGTCACAGCTCCCTAAAATAACTACCTGGCCTTTTCACTCTCCGCCACTGTAACTTTCTCTCTTTCGATCCAGGATGGAATCTCAGTTGTGAGGTCTGCTCTTTTGTTCTAGCTTTAAGGCAAAAGGCCACCACTTGCTCTGCTGGCATTTGTCCATTGGCAAAGCGTGTTATGTGTCAGTATCCATGTTGGCAGCAAAGTCTGAGGGGAGACTAAAAAAAACCACTAGCTTTCTAATGTCCGACTGATTGTTTGATGCGATGCATATGGTTGCCAAGGTAACACACCCTCTCATCTTCACCCACTGCTGTGACTGTGGGCGTCAATACTTAGAAATCACAAAATAGCACTCAGAGCCTAAATTGCCATTAATGCCGCTCTATTATTGACACATAAAGTGTTGTAATGGAGAGGAAAAAAGTTTGCTAATGGCGGCAGCACAATTAAGAGCAAAAATAGGTCTCTCAGGCACGGGGAGCTCTGGGTGCATTAGAGCCCAGAGAATTGACTCGGAGTTCACGCAGGGCTTCAGAAGTGACCCTCAGTCACCTTGCTCATCCCCTCATTCTGTAGCACTCAGATTGTGTCTGCAATTCAACGGGGAGTTTATCTAATGCTCCGTGAGTGAAGGTGACGCGGTGTGATGTGTGTCCAGCGCCCAGCGGAGTGTGAAGGAAAGCTCCCACCTCACAGCCGAGGAGGAAGGCTAGCATGCAAACACAGCTGAGCGGAGAATTGAACCCTGTCTTGCATAGTGGTCACTACAGTGGAGGGCTATTTTGAAGTTGTCTTCTTTTACATGAACGAGTCTTAAATGTCACAGTTGACAAAAAAAATCATGAAGTAGGTTATCATAATTGATGCACGAAAGGGTATCAGACCGAGTTCATCTGCTTCTGCTGTGAGTCCGTGGTTTCTATTTTTTCACTGACCGTGTTATCGCTCTTTCAGTTTATTCATTTACACGTCCGTACCAGTCTCTTTCTTTGCCTCTGCCTGTCTGTCAACCTGTTTGTGTCTTGAGTATGTCATTCTTTCCATTCCCCCACTTGTCAGGGTGCAGTCAGTTGTTGTGGAGAATGTGGTGGTGCTGCTGCACTGCAGGCCACAGTGGCTGAGTCCACACTTTTCAATGGTCCAGTCATAGAGGGCTACACTGAGGAGCTGCAGACTGAACTCATGGTTTGAAACACAGTGAGGCGTGAAGAGTCTATTGTGAGCAGCAGCATTCACGTCCTGGGGCTCTTCAATAGAAGGCCGCAGAGGTTTCTGTTCACCTCCACAGTGCTGTCTTTCACCGGCTGCTGTCACGTGGCTGTCAGGGAGTGTACTATTATTATTGTTTGTGTGGGAGGCTTGAATCAAGATCTGAAATTATTCAACCAGAACTTTACCTCTTGAAAATAGGAACGATATTATTAACTCTATGTAAGTATGCCATTTGAGCCCAAGCTTTAGGGAATTGCGTCATTCTTTTCTCGTCAAAGCAGTTCCAACCCACTACAAAGAAGGCGGATCTATAGTGAACTCCCTCTATAGCTTTATAGCTCTATTTTTCCAGTGTACTGAAATTTCATACTATCTCATCATTCAGACGTGCTGATATATACAATTTTTTTAGGCAGTTACATTGATTTAAGACAGAAATTTCTAATGCAGCGACATTTTAATCTGAATTCATAAACTAATCACTTGTTAGAGCTCAGACCAGAGGCAAAACTAAACCAAAACGATCAAGATCATATGATTCAAAGTACAGGCCTGGTGGAGCCACACAGGGACCTTGGCAACAGGTTACTGGTGTAAATCTTCCTGGTTATGTTGCGAATCATTGTGAGTCATAAACTGCAGCAGTCAAATGGGAGATTTTACCAGATAAAATCATATTTGAACTTTTTTTTCTTCCCTTATACTTATGGTTTTACTACTTAATATACATGGTGGCAAACACAATACTCCAATTTGTTTAATAATTTAGGCAACAATTTCACTGCCTCTTGATCCAATTAAAACTGGCAAACCTGAGGGCGTCTTTAAAAAACATTCAAATTGTATGAAAGCAAGATTTTTATTTCATGTCAGATTGATTATTTTTTATCTCCTCAAGTTGAATTGTGTGAGGATGTGCATAAAATCCCCTCCAGATTGTATTACCCTTTAGGACAAAATGTATTTTTTAAAAAAGTGCCGCTGTTGTCTGTGCTTTCTTATTATATATTTAGTTTGTAAATTTCAGCAACATATGAGTATAAGAGAAATCCTGACTTCCTCATAAAGCAGCTGTTTTTTTGTTTGCTTGTTTTTTGGAAATGGCTGCACTGCCATTGTCACATTTACTGCAGCTTCTTTTTTGTCGCATTTTTTAGAAAGTAGTTCTATAATGTATCTGTGACTAGAGATGGCGATGAGTAGAGGGACTCCACAATGAGAGGGTCCCTGTGCTGCACCCGGCGCCCTCCCTGTCAGATCAGCATATCCAGATATTTCTTTAGGCTTCTCTTTGATCCAAGCCTGACAATTCTCCGTTGGTTCCCTATGTCAACACTCCCGTCTGTGCATATTAAGTCTGAGAGTTCCTGTATATGTGAGAGAAATAGACCGCGTGTGGGTGTGAGGGAGTATATGTGTTTTTTCAGCCTCTGTGGATCTATGAGAAGCAGGGATGGGGAGATACACAGATATATAGCTAAGTGTCAGAGAGGAGGACATGAATAAACAAACAGATGAATAGATGTATACAAAGACGGCGAGGGAGAGAATGAGGGGTGAGTGATGTGAAAGGAGCTCAGTGAGGCCCCTCCTGAGGGGCTCCTGCTCTTCACCATCTTCCAGGGTTGAGGAGAAAGGCGGCTTCATGCTCAACTGACTCACAGTTTGAGAAGCCTGAGTCAAGAGGAGACACATTTTACTTTTGCTGCTACATTTGTGTTTATATATTTTTCATTTTCCATCACTTTGCTCCACGTTTCACCTTCGCAGATTTCTTCCAGGCTTCCTTTTGACTTCACTGACATTTGTTTCAGTGTGTCATTATCAGGCCCAGCCTTTGGGATGTTCCTCATTCAAACTTGTATGTTACAAGAAAGTCATTAAGCTGGAATGAAACTGAGAAAACTGAAAAATTGTTTGGACAGTGCATTGAGTTTGTCAATTATTCATTTTTGAGGAGACTTGCTAAGTCGTCATCTTTAACAATTTTTTAATCCTCAAATATGAAGTTTTGTTTTTCTTTCACTGGTTGTTGTTAAAAAAAATCCATATTGATATTTCACCTCTTGACTTGCAACTGTGTTCTGCATTTTGCCATTTTTCGGGCTAAACAGATTTTAGATAAATACCTGAGGAATGTCTTTCTGTATTAATCTGACCTAAAAAAAATGACATTTTCCTGTGGGATAAATGAAGCTCATCTATATTTGTGGTTGTTAAACAGTGTGAAAAGCTCCAAAATCCTCTTCTGTGCCTCTCATGTTATAGATATCTATACATCCTCTTGTTTAAAATAATCTTCCTGTGTTACATTGAAATACCTCTACATTCTTTCTTTTACACCATGGATGGATGTCAGTGTGATGTTTAGTCTGATTCTCTGTGCTTACATGGTTTTAGGACACCATCACAAGCTTATGGGGGGGGGGGGGTCGTGGTGGTGGTTCAGCTTTTTAAGAACTCAAGACTTGGTCTATTCACTGAACGGCTGGTTCAGTGTTTTCCTCATGCGATCAGTGTCCAGCCTTTCTTTCCAAAGAGAATGTTTCTTTTTTTATTATTATTATTATTGTTAAGTGCTGTATTTATTTTTATGTCCATGTGGATTTCTTATACAGGAGAATTAAGAACAGTTGACCTCATGCATGAACATACTCTTAGATATATGTCAAATGTGTTTGAGGGCATCTAAATATTATTAGTTGGTTGTAAAACATAAAATAAAAGGAAAAAAATGTTTATTTATGGATGGGGAAAGTATTTTTTTTTGTTTCCAATAGTTAATGGGAATGATTTATTTAAAAAAAAAAAGAAATCAACATGGGGTGAGACGGAATTCTACCTTTGCTTGTTTATTTGATGAACTTCAGACTGTGTTTGTGTAGAAATGTGAAGGTTAACACAAAGCTAATGGAGCTCCGCAAACGGTGTGTGATGAAAATATATGCAACCGTGAGTGTCTGAAGCATCATGTTATTGTTACCAACATAAACTGAGACGAGACGAAACCTTAGACACTGTAATTGAATTGAACAATTGTTCTTATGCACTTTGAAGATCAAAACTGTGCCTACCTATAGTTCTTGTATGGTATTGGGCCTGATATCTGTTCAGATAATTCAGTCAAATTTAAAAAAAAAAAAAAAAATAATGATGTTTTGCCCGTTTGGGGGTGAAACGCCATTATGTCTCAAACTGACACTACCCACCGTACAGATTTTTTTTTTGGGACGCACAAATAAGTGATTTCAACTCAAATGTCACTGGGTTTGGTAGTTTTAGAATTTTGGTCTGGTCCTTGTTCGCCGTCTAGTTCATGTCTGGATCTACTGTATGTAAAGCGTGTGTGGGCAGGTGTTGTGTTTCCCAAAATAAGGAGCAATATACTGTTATGTATGTTAACAAGAGTGTCATTATTTATTTGTCTTAAGTGTTCTTATAAGTTTCTTCGAGTGTGTCTTTCAGCCACGTTTACTCTGGAGTGTGTTTACAACGTGTGTGTGTGCTTCCGTCTACAAAATGACTGAACCGAACAATCTCACAATTTGTTTATTTGTTTTTGCAAACGGCAGCTTGGGTTGGGCAGTGTTTTGCTTTCCTCGCTCGTAAAATGTCATTTGACCGGTTCTACAGACACCTTAATTCTATTTGTTCCGTCACGTAAGTCTTATTTTGTATTTTGAGTTTCAGAGTGAATTGTTCCGTTCGGGCCATTCAACAATAGCACACTTGAGTTATGTGGTTGGCACAAGCACAAGATGATCACCTGAATGGGTTTTTTAATGTCACTGTTAAGAAATTTCCTTTGTCTATTTTTTTTTTATTTTTTTTTTATATTGGTTGGAAACCTGGAATGATTGTGCTTTTGATGGCAGGCTGTTCATGTGTTATATAAAACTGCAGACACCTGCCGGGGGCTTTGATTATTTGTACAGATGGGTTTTGACTGATTCTTGCTATTTCATAATTCCACAGGTGGAAAGGTATCGGGATCAAATGACTTGTCCCCCCTTTTTTTTTTTTTTTCTTCAACGCACGTCATGAAAAAAAACGGGCTTGGACTCTTCATACCAGCAGTTTTCTTCTTCTCACTTCCTTCTCAGGAAGTGCGTGCACTCGGATTAAACAGAACAATTGAATGCAAGATGGTGTTTGTTTTCTCGGTCTATGATGTTCAGTATTAACTTGTCAATAAAAACAAATATTTTACTACTATTCTAATTTTGCCTTTCAGTTAAGTGGCATTTTCAGCAAACGAGTCAGTGTGAGGACTATTATGATCAATCAAAGAAGATGAAATTGGATTAGATTAGTAGATTAGATGCCTTTGTTGTCCCACGAGGGGAAATGACAAATTACAGCATCAGAATACTGTAATTTGTAAAAAGAAAAACAGAGTAGACAGATATACAACAATTGAATTATACTGAGTATTTGAAACAACATTAGATTAGATTAGATCCCTTTATTAGTCCCCTGCAGGGAAATTTCAGGTTACAGCAGCACATATAAGACAAGACA
>JAPTHA010000024.1:20338740-20350481 GCA_029814585.1 Gymnapogon annona
AGGGAGGGTGCGAATAAAATGCAATTTGCACCGTTGTGACAGATTCAGGCTTTTATGCGCGTGCAGGATCTGACTTATCGCGGCGTGTTTGGGGATGGTGCCGTTACATGATCCGCTGCACATCCTGACGTGCACTTCTCTTGCAAAAAAAAAAAAAAAAACAGTCGATGTTAAGGAGCAGATGGGGATGGAGGGGCTATCGACTGTGTGATGTCTCAGCCTCATATTCCACCCCGGGCTGGAAGTCTTAAGTGTGATTTGTAGATTCGGCGGTGATTCAGACCGCGCCAGAGGCCATCGTCTCTAACGCTGCACATACCGATGATTGAAACTGTCTAATACAGAAGAGATTAGCACCCCGCACTGTAGACCCTTGCATCTGGGGTGGAACTAAAAGGTACGTCCTGTTGTCAGTCCGGGGACAGATGGACTCATATGGTTGATGCCGGGCTGTTGTGCTCTGTAACGGCTCAGCGGAGGGTTATTCCGGTTCTCAGGTATGGAGAAGGTGTCATGGGCGCGTCCTGACTCATCACACTAGACTCCAGAGAAAAAGTGAGGTGTAAGGACTTCCAGAGGAGGTTTCCAGGGGTGATAGAAAAGGATGGATTTCACTATCATTTCATTCAGTTCAGTGATTTACAGGATAGGAGCTTAAATAATGATGAGTATATTGCTCAGAGGGCATCGTGGTCTAAGTTTTTATTATGGGCTTATGAATTAATAATGCAATATCAGATCAAAAATGGAATTATAGGTGTCAAGAAGAACCAGGAAGTTCTGCAGGATTAGAGTAACCATGACAAGTATATTTCGATCAGGTAAAAAAAAAAAAGAATTGGCTGTAAGCACTGATAATGAGTTTTTTCTTTCATCTGACTAAAGATTGGGGGTGACTTGGTGGATCTGGCTGTAATGAGAAGAAATCTCAGAAAAATCTGGTATGCATCCAAGAACTCTCTGAGAGTCCTGGTTAGAAGATCAGTTGAGCCAATTTTGATGAAGGTCAGACAGCATCTATGGTCAATGATAATGAAGAGCCAGATGTTTCAAGTCATCAGAGTTTGCTATGTTTGAGTGTTCCTGAAGTCTCCCCTTTAACCCAAGAATCACATTTGTTAAGGGGAAATGCATCGATGCAGAAGAGGCGAGAAGCTGTTTTTGCTTATTGTGTCACCTCCCTCAGGAAGTTCTCCATGCTCCATATACCAAGATTAATTAATATGTTAGTACTTTTAAATAAGGCTAAACACATTGCTGTTTACTAAAGGATTGAAGGAAAACTGGGACCTAATGGCATCATAATTTGTGTTTATTTACTTGATGCTGCCTTAAACCTTTATTGTTTATGCCATTTTAAAATGCCTTTTTATGTCAAATGTCCTAATTTGGAGGTATCGCTGAGCCTTCTTAAGACGTCTTCAGTTGCTGGGTCTCAGTAGTGTCTTTTACAAAGAAAACAAGAAAAGGTGAAAAGAACAGCCTTTTTTAGTTTGTTACTTAATTTGTTGTTGCGGGAAGGATAGAGTAGACTGAAACAGATCATTTGATTTGTGTTTATATATATTAGAGTATCATTACAACTGTTAATTTTAAGACTAACTCGACTTCATGCTGTGTGTTCATCATCTTACTTTTTGTTTCCATGTGTCAGGTTCTTGCTGTGTCTTTTGTCTGGACCCAGTCAGGGCTATAAATGCACTGTAAAGTGCCACGGGATTCCCTGGCTGCCTGTCATAGGGAGCACTTTATGAATTGTGTAAGGTTGACTGCTGCTAATGCATTCTTTGCTGTCTTGGACCCACCCCGAGGACACATCCTCCTTCAGGTGACCGAGCTCCTCTCTGCTTGGATGTCGATTAACCTGACAGCAAAGTAACAAATATATATTCAGCCCCTTGTTGTACAGCGTCATCCAGTACAAATTGCAGTCACTATGATGTAATAATTTGTTTCCTATAAGCGTACACTGTATGACCACAGAACTCTTTTACATAACACAGAGCTGATGATGGCCGGTTGACGATGATCTGGATGTTCTGAGTTGCACTTCAAGACAGAAAGGCTTGGGCTTCAGCCTCCATTAGCATCACAGTCAAGCGTCTCAACATATCCGCACATCTCCTTCTTCTTTGGTTTGAAGCTTCAGTCACACACTTCTGTCATATATTAAGGTAGACCGGCCATGCTCACCTGAAGCGGAAAATAGAGCTGTCTTTTGCTTCACTCTTCTCGCTTTTTGGTAAAGATAACTTTCGTCCACTTCTTTAAACGCCACGTCTGAACATATCGAAGCAGCGGCGGACAGCGCTCCTCAGAGCAAACGCTTGGACGTTTGCCATATGAGAGTCGGATTAAGGTATTTTTAGATTCCTTTTAGGAAATTACATTTGTTTCCTGATGTCCTTCTAAGCCCTTGGTAACACCGTCTTGGACAAAGAGTCAAAGCATTAGAGGGAGATAGATTCTGCATGTGATTTCAAAAAGACCTTAAACTGATTGGCAGCGTTGGCATTTGGCAGCAGTGAGGCTAGTTTGTTAGGCGATGTTTGTTCTGTCACACTGAATAAAGTGTCAGTCACGCTGGAGGGAATACGTCTGTTAGCCTTGCTTCATTGTTAAATTGAACGCACGAGGAACGGATCTAGTCAAGGGAACCACATAAACACTAGCCGTAAGTGTTGTATAAATGCCTCTTTCTGAGCCACTAACAAAACACGCAGTGCTCTTGTCTTCATGCTTCCTTTAGATTGCTCAGCAACTTACACACCAGGGATCAATAGTGAAATCCACTAATGGTACGGCAGTGAGGCAGAGACATGACATTTTCTGTGTTTGCCTGGAGACAGACCTCGCTACTGTTCATGCTGGAGGAAGAGAAAGGGCCTCAGTCCCCATCTGCCATCTCTGGCTGTCTGGGTACAGTTTGCACTCGGCCCGCCATTGATTTTCCCACTGTGGAATCCTCTCTGCTCTCCACATGCATGTGACCCAAGAGATCTTACGCACAGAGACGCAGTTAAGAGGCACTGTGCTCATTTGTATCTCACTTGTTGATCACTGTTTAAAGTGTGCGACTGTAGATGGAACTATAAACCTAACTTACATTATGCTTTTGTAAATGGGTGGTACATTCAATTCAATTCACTTTTATTTGCAGAGCCCTATATCACACAAGGATGTCACAGAGTTTGTTGCATGTAAATAAACATCAGTCAATACACAGTGAATTAGAAAAATGGATTAATTTCCTGGGCATCCCCCGTCCATAGACCCTCCTTCGCAGCAAGGAAAAACTCCAAAAACCCAGTGAGAAAAGAGAAACCTTGGGGAGAACCACAGTGAAGGAGAGATCTACTCCCATGGACGGACAGGCTATAGATGCATTAAGACTAGTGGACTAGTCCATTTACAATTCCAGTCTGTAACGATGCAGTCGGGCAGGGGCATGTGAGGGGGTCCATCTGGTCAGGTGAGACAGGTAGAGGTGAGGGGGTCCATCTCAGATCCCATCGTCATTGCGCCCCAGGCGGCTATAACTGAGAAGGTAACAATGAACAGACTAACGTAGACACTGGACATTATAAGTAGAGACAAAAATGGTGCATAGAATTAGGGACAGGTGATAGGACTCAGTGCCTGTACCTCCCCCAGCGTTCTAACTCCTAGGGCATCTTAGATTGAACTGCGGGTTCAGTCTGTTTTGAACTAACCTGACCATAAGCTTTTTCAAACAGGAATGTTTTCAGGCTACTCTTAAATGTACAGACCTCTAGACACCAGTGGTTAGAGGAAAGCATTAGTACATGAACTGAGCTTCATTCCATTCCATTTTAGTTGTGTCTGGAAATCGAAGCCCCAACCTTTATTGGGTGTGCTCAATGGGACATTATTTCTGAGGAAATTGCAATTGTCAATAACAAGAGTCAGGATATTTTTTTATAGTGTCTGAAATATGTAATGATTTACACATATGTTTATTAGTTTAAGAAATAACAGTCCGGAAAGAAGGAAGACAGTCACAGGTTTTGGAAAACTGTGAAAGGATATTGTCAAGCAATTGTCATGGATAAACATCTGAAGGTTGTAGAGGTGACATATCTGTGTCCGTAGTATAATGTGGGTTTGTCTCTTCAGTTTATGTCAGGAATACAATGATATAAAGTGTAAAGTAGCAGAACATGCAATGCTGAAGATGAAAACAGATCCAGTTGATTGTATCTGTTACCTTTGCCTCTATTTATAGCTTTAAAGCAGCTGAATAGAGATGCTTTTCATTCACTGATGTGTTGAAATATTTTTGAAGTGCCTCATTTCCTTATAAAAATATGAAAAATCATCTTCTCCTTGAGACACAACACTGTTTTTTTTAAAATGAGGACCATTTAATCCTTTCTCCTGGTTTTTATCAGTGCGATTTCATTTTATGATAAAGTGCTTTCTCAGGGAATCACTTTTTGTGCATCTGCCAAAGTGGAGTTTTTTTTTTTTAAATGCAGATCACTGGGTTTCCATTAAGGTAATGTGCACAAGACAAGCGTGGAGTGTTTGGGAAATGGGCCAGTATCCTACCACGGGCGAAATGGGATGACATTGATCAATGTTATCAAGATGCTATCTGGCTTCCGGATGAAGTTTCAGGTTCATTGACAAGAAACTGACAGTAACCTGTCAGGGAAATGACAGTTTTAAGGTCCTCAAACTATAACTTAAGCTTAAAAGGTCTAAATATCTGCTGGAAAAAAATTGTTCGATTATTTTGAATCACCCATCACTTTTGTCATCTTCAGATATGTCCCATTTGCATGGGCAGTGAAGATGTAAACAGATTATTTATTATTATTATTTATTTAGTACACCGTGTACTTTGACAAAGGACACTGATTATAGATGCTGGATGTTACATTCAGTTAAGGAGATTTTTTTTTTTTGCTTCAGTTTTCTATGTTATATAATAATCAATGACTTTACCCTGAGCTATTGTGAAGATCTGGACAACCATTAAATGAAATATAAGAAAATAACCAAATATTCTCCAAAACAAGGCAGAGTAAGAATAAAAAAAAATTCTCAGGAAGGATTAGGCGAAGGAAGAAAGGCATCACAAACATAGTTCCAGGTATTAGGGTTAAATTAAAAAAAAAGAAAAAAATGTAATTATTTTTTTAAAATGATTTTTACATATCATTTTCTATATATTTTTTCCTGATTTGTCAGGAAACACAAACGCAAATAAACAGGAATTGAATATTTGATGATTTATGTGAAAAAGTAATTTAAAGGAACTGATGGACTGGATTTAGATTAAATTTGTGTTCTTGATTCTTTCATGGGATGTTTTAAGATGTACCATCAGCTTAAAGGTCATAATTTAACTAGGTTGTATGACAAGCTTTCATATCTTTCCCAGATTCCTTTCCATTTTTTTCTTTTTCCCTGAGATATTTTTAGACCACAATCAAAGTCAATCTTTTGGGATTTCTGGACTAATTTAAAAAGAGATTACAAATGTTTGCCCTTTGCTTGCTAATTTCACTTAGCAGCATGATCAGCCTTTAACATTTTTTTAATAACGTTTGACTTTGTGTGCTTACTTTATCACAGTGTCGGGCACAGGCGCAATTGTTTGTAGGCTTATTAATAGTATAATAATATAATTCTATTAATATATTATATATAATATAATATATAATAAATATATATTTTATTAATATAATAATATTAATGACCTTATCTGGCTTCACTTGGATTATTTTCATTTCTGTAACTGTGTCTAGAATTATATGCTCATCAAGTAGCTAATTGCAGCTGGGTTGTTGTTAGCCAGTATTAAATAGGTTTGCATTAAATGATGACAAGAGCCAAAAGTCTGAAAGGTTAACAAGTTAATATAGTTTCCCCCTCATTAAGTAGTCAGTTTTATCATCATAAAGTGAATGGGCTTTAATTAAACTATACCCCTCAAAGTGCCGGATTACTGTGAATTGGTTTAACATTTCACTGAGTAGAATTACAGCGCTGCACACAGTGGAGTCTATTCTCACCTGGGAGTCTTCAGCCATCTGTTTGTGTACCTACGTAGGTGTAGTCAGATATGGTGTTTACATTGCTGTGGAGAAATTCTACAGACAAACAACACAACATGTTGTTTTGGTCCAGATAGAGATAACTTTCCATTTTGTATAATTGTAATAATCAGTTGCTGGAAAGTGTTTTCAGTTCATATCGCTACAATCTAATAAACTGTCATCTTCGGCCGAACATACAAACTATTTATTTTAAACAGTTGTATGATAATTTTTGGTAATTTAAAGAGTATTCAAAGGCAGAAACAACAAACCTTTAAAATGACAATATGGACAATGACTGGTGCTGTACAATGTAATTTTCTGTGGGTTTATTATGCTTTTGTTGCCATTTATCAACACTTTTTTTTCTTGGCTGAGCAGGATCCATCTTTATGACATTGATATTACATATTTTTCCAGTCCATTGCATTATTTATGAAAAAAGTGCAATAACTTTATTGAACAAGATAGTGAATAAATCATTAATAAAGTGCAAGAGGTAATTATTGACCATCTTATATTAATCTTGACAAGTATCAACAAATGCTGACAACTCCTAATGCCTCTCTATAATCAGAAGGGAACAATTCAAATTGTTTCCATTTTTTCGGTGAAATTATGGCTGGTAACATCATCCCATTTGTAACTCTTACTTATTTTAATACTTTGAAAGGAATTTCACAGGATGTTAGAGATATCTTTGGTATGGCGTATTCACCTATTTTGTATAATCCATCCTTGTCATTGTCTGTTATGTGTAGTATATATGAAATTGTTTTTGGCCATTTTGAGCAGGACTCCCTGAAAGTGAGGGATCTTTTATCTTAATCAGAGCTTCCTTGATAAATAAATAATTGCCAGTATATGGAAGACATCCTGAAAACATCCTGAAAACTAAAAGCAGATATTTTGGATGGTAAAGTGTTGCTGAAATAATCCCCTTCCTCCCAATGCAAAGCATAATGTTTACAGCCTTAAATGTATATTCTCAGTGACATATTGTAATTACTTCATAATCAAAGAACGCTGCACTTTGAATCACTTTGAAGATTAGATTACCTTCCTTATCTTTCCTCTTTGATCCACTCAGTAATGGCTGCATTGTTTTCAATTAAATCCTATTTAATGTGTTTACCGAGGGATTGTGAGAGCTTGCTTGATGTTCAGCTGTTTCCTCTTCCACAAGCTCGACAGTGGAGGCAACTGTCCAATTAGGGGCAGAGATTTACTCAATGGGGCCAAGTCACTCTTGGGGCTGTTTGAGTGCAGCGCCTGTTGCCATGGAGCTGTGAGCTTATCTACAAGAAGTTTGTCTACATGCTACATGTAGTCTACACTGTATTTAAATCTTTTGTTTCACGTCTGCGTTGTTTATCATGCTAAGCCAGTGTCAAAATCATGATGCCTGCTGTACGTGCTGGACAGATCAGCAGTGTAACAGTAGCAGTGTACTCCAATCCAGACTGCCCACCAGCTGTTGAATAATTAATGTCTGAAGGGGTCAAGGGGATTCTTACACTAATCAGAAATGTCCTCAGTGGAAAGCATACTAGTTCTTAGCTGGCTGACCTGTGAGTGAGTGGATAGAAGGTTTATCGTGTAGAGAGCCCAGAGGCAAAGGCCTCCCAGCACGTGGAGTGAATACTGAGGAAGACGATCTCTTGGAAAGACTCATTATACATTTAAGGCCGTCCCTTTTTCCCCTTCTCTGGACAGCTGGACAGCTAAATTGTTTGAGGATCAATAGTTTAGCTTCCTATTGGCTCCACAGAGTGAGTGAAGTGCATTTAAACCCAAGAAATCCCATTATGCCTGGCAGAGATGGGAAGCATAGCACTAGGGGCCTCAGCGAGTGCTATTGCTGAGGCCATTATTCAATCTTCCTGTTTGTTTACCTGCTGCACTACTTGCTGAGGCCACCCATATTCATTTTAAGCACGGATTATCACATTGCTTTCGATTTTCATATTCATAGTTTCAGTTTCATCTACAAATATCTCACCATACTTTCCAAAAACACAGGAGCGAGGCTTGTATTTTTAAATGATCCTTTGGTTGCTGTCATTTCCAGGCACTTCATCCATTTTTGGGCGGTATTCAGCGACAGGATGATTGAATGTTATAAGGCCGTGTTGTTCTCCCCTATAGAGCATGTGATTGCATAATGCAGAGCCCGGCTGCACCCTGTCTGTATTGATCCAACACTTATTTAAAATGCCTGTTGTTTTTCAGTCTAGCTCCTTGGCAGTGTAAAAGGTAAAAGGCAGTGAGAGAAAAGGGGTAGGGAGAGAATGGGGGCCAGTCGTGGGGGTGTAATGAGAATCAGAGAATGACAAAACATTTGGATCTCCCTCTTCATTCCTTAGATCAGTGTAACCAGAAACAATAGCGGTGGCTGAGGCGAACTCTGGGCTCGGGGCCGCCGCTGTCCTCTCCTGGCTGTCTTGCTGTGCCGCTGGTGTATTTGTATTTCACTGGTCAGCCTCCGAGCTCCTGGGCATTTGGCTGCATCTCTGCTTGAAGAGCCCATTGATGTGGGCAGCATTAGCATTCGGTGGAAGTGGGCAAGACAAACAGGTTGGGTTTCCGTTTCACACTAACAAACCTGTTCTCCCTGGATCCTCTTAAAGGGTCTCAAATCACCCCCCCCCCCATTTACATCCCTGATGAGTGTTTATAAAAGAGGTCAAAGAATGCTTGTGTAGCTCTCCTCGGTCTGAGTTCTGAGCAGTGATCTCTTCGTGCCAGGCCTCACCGTGCCAGCTGACAGGTCAGGGAAAGACTTCTTAGCTTGACTGACACGTCAATCTAACAAACACAGTAGGTGATGTAACCACCTGCACCATGTTTTCTCCAAAAGTAAGTGGGACAATACACCAGCACTAATGGCTTCCGACCAGCTATCCTAAAACGTCTCAGAACAAAAGTTGTTCCTCTTGGATGGCATATCATTATTCAGATCTGAACCCAGCATTCTGGCAGAAGCTGGCCGACTTATGCATGAGACTCGTGGACTAATTACGTTCCAGATTTTGATTTTCCAAGGCTGGGTTTGGAGCTGCAGGAGATTCTGTTGCAATCTGCTAATTCATGCTGCTTATATTAGTCTCACTATTTTACTTAGCAGCAGCAAATTGCTGGGGGAAGAAGCAGTTTATATTGCCCCGTAGGAACATGAACACATGGAATACTATTGCAGTCTCTGTGTTTTAATTATTATGAGTCAGACCTTTTTGCTGGAACAAGTCATCCTGATGCCAAAAGAGACAGAGGAGAGAGAGGCTGGGCAAGAGACAGAGCAAGAGCAACAGTGAATGAGGCCAGTTTTCTAATTACTGCTCTTTTTTTCCTAGCATACTAAAACACAGCAGAGGGCTTTATATCAACAGTAAACAAGCGGATAATGAAGATGTGAGCAAAGACACTACCCTTTTCAGTCTCATTAAAGGCTGTCTAGACTGGAAAAGATGGCAGCAATCGCAAGATCAGTTCCCCGCCTGACTGAAAATATCCTTCACATTATTCCATAGAGAAAAATAAGCCATCCATGCATATTAATAGAGTATTGGCACATGGTTCAATAAGGCGCTGCACTGGGCGGCTCCCGTACCATGAATTGTGTTGGTAGTAAAGGGGATAGTGTCGTCGGTGGATTATTCATGAGAAGGGTATAATGGCAGTGAGTAGAGGAAAGGGCATCCAGAGGTGAATCTGACTGGGAGAAAGGGCACTGATTCCCTCTTTCCTGTGCTCTTTCAGACAAGCGCCCCCCCACCCTTTTTATTTTTTATTTTTTGCAGTACTCAGACTCTTCAGACTCTTATCTGCAACACACAGCTCCACTCACGCTGCATATACAGGGCCGTAGTATTAGGAAGGACAAGCAGAGTGAAGGGCACAGTGTCACAGCCAGACAAGCACACATGCAACCCCCCTCCCTCCACACACACACAAACACACACTGTAAGGACAATGCATGAGAGGAGGTGTTGTATGCCTCTTAATTCCCCTGCAACAGACGACAAAACAAAACCAGGGCCGTGTTTACTTGCACACAAAATATTCCATTTCATTCCATTTTTGCCCTCATGCTGAAAAAGGCAATGCTCCAGTTCAGCTGTTTGCATGGCTCATAAAACGCAGTGCTCAGTTATTAGTCTGTATACAGTATATATACAGTATATATATATATATCTTTTGCCCTTCCGGGGTTGCCACAGCGAATCCAATTTGCATATTTGATTTGGCAGGAGTTTTTACGTCGGATGCCCTTCCTGACTCAACCCCCTGGATGCTCATCCCAGGAATGGAACCGGGGTCCCCTTCACATCAGCCCGGTGCCTTACCAACTGAGCTATCCAGCTGGATATATATATGTATATATATATTATACAATACATTTGAAAAATATAGTATCTGAGGACCTAAGTAACGGCAATACTCTTACTCTGTCTCTAGGTCTCACCCACACATAAACAATTGGGTAATAAACTATCGACATCGGTATAAGAAACACACTTATTCACCAGTATTGGTCACACTGATTTGATTTGACATTCGGCTTAATAGTGCGTCATTTGAAAAGGATTTAAGATTGTCATTTTTGCTCCAAATATTGATCTGTTCCAAACGTTGGTTAGTTGTCAGCGTAGTTCATATGAATCCATCTGTGTTGGTCTTACATAGTGCAGCACATACTTTGATGAAGGTAAAATGCATCCTATACCTAAAGCCTTTAAAGAATCAGAGTGTGACCTTTTTGAAAATGCTGCCGATGCAGTGTTACTAAAATCGTGCTTTTGTCCCAGTCTTATATAATGTTAAAAGTCGCTGAGCTTCTCTTCCACAAAAAGGAATGTATAGTCTTTTCTTCTGGCCGTGCCTCTCTATCTCATCCTTGCAAGTTTACACCTCAGAAGTGACTGTTAACAAACCGTAGATCCAGTTCAAATGTAGATTTTGAATGTTCTGTGAAACATATTGAGGCGAAATATTCAGAATATTTGTCCACATAGAGCTGAAACAAACTATTGCCAGTAAGGGCAAAAACACCTGACAGGTGTTATTATCAGGAAAATTCCCTTACCACCCCCTGCCTTGCTATTTTTGTAGCTTTGCATGTATATAGAGATGATGTATTATGGGCAATCACTCTTGGCTTGCCTTGAATTTACCTTGGTTGATGTAGACAAATACAAATTGCCATACATTTGCTGATTATCTAGAATTGTAAAATATATTGCCTTTATTACTAGTTTCTGTTATAATAGGTGTGGTGTGTAATTACTAGACTATACCAGAATGTAATATACTGTGGTGTGAATCAGGATTATATTGTCACATACTTTCTCTGTTACAGAGAAAAGTTTGGGAACAGACAGCTATATTGGAACAAAACAAGATTCAGCTTTTAATTCATAGTAGAAGAATAAATTAGAAGATTTGAATACAATAACACCACATAAATGGTGGAAACGTATTTACAAATAATAATAAAGCATGATACTTCTGCTCATTTGACTCAGCTGGTTTAATAGAGGAAAGAATTATTTTAAAAAAACCAAGTGTGATGTAATAGCTGTAAAAGTTCTAAGGTGATAGATAGATAGATAGATAGACAGATAGATAGATAGATAGATAGATAGATAGATAGATAGATAGATAGATAGATAG
>JAPTHA010000024.1:20540482-20552217 GCA_029814585.1 Gymnapogon annona
GTCTAGGCCTTTTATCCGTTCAGAAATTCTAATTTTTTAAATCATTTTAGACTGACTTTACAGTACCGATTATATCTAGACAAGGTAAAGAACAGTCGACATTTTCCTGCACATAGAGCTGCAGTGTTTCCATGAATTATCTAGACCGTGGCGACGCAGTGTGTTCCATTGCAGCTTTAGAATGAAACGAAAGATTTTCACATGAGCATTGGTACGTATCATGGTAAATCAGGCTAACGGCACACCAGAGGTCAGAAATGAGACTTGCAGCTGGACTCTGGGTAAATATTTGTCATTATTTATTAAGCCACAGCAAAACAAGACATTACACAAACTCTGCAAATTCTCTTTTACTTATGCAGGAGAGTTCTATTGAGATACATAACTCTTCCTGTTGCGGTTGAAATGACATTCAACAGCCCGGTGACCTGTGATAATGACATCAATGCTACAAACCAATAAATCAGTACATGCAATAAAATATTGGTCAACACAATTAATTACTTTTTTAATGAATGCCTCTATCATTCTGAAAAGTAATCGTACCACAAAATGAAGATTGATTGCAATGATTGGGAGATTGCTGAGTCCCCCCCAGTTCAAAAGTTAGGGTGAGAGAATCTCCAGCACTGACTGACTTCCACAATGTCTCCTGTACCCACAGACAAATTCACGGGAAATGGGAAAACAAGGAAGTCATTTGTGAGTTTATATTATGAGGAGGGAGTTAAATAGATAAATACAGCCTTATTATTTCGACACCTTATGCTCGTCACAGGGTCAAATAACTCATAATTAATTGGCCTAATTTGCTTGGTTCCAAATAAAGCCCTACACTCTTTGTGTGGGCAGCATTATGAGTTTAAATTGCCTTTCAGACTGTGAATTAGATGGCTATTATGTTGATTGCTTGTGAAGCAACATTGCATGCGTTATCATGCAAAGCAGAGTACAGTGTGCTATTTATATCCATGGTCGTGTTCCCACATGAATTAAAGATTCGGACCTTTTTAATAATTTATTGTCATTGAGAAAGATGTTTTGGTTGGCTTCCCACTGTTTGGCCACTCTGGCTTTGAAGCTCCCACCTGAGCGTTCATGTGTTCATGTTGGACCAACTACCGTCAAAGCTGTCAACCAACAGAAAGGCTGTGATGGTGATTCATTCATAAAGGGGCCTCATTTAATTACTCCCAAATCAGGTCGCATAGATACCCAGGAGAAACGGCTGTTTTACATCAGCAGTGGGCGATCAGATCTGAGACACGCGCCACATCACAAAACTGCTCCTGGATCCCCACGGCTCTCCATTCCCATGAATAGGATTTCAATCTTCACCACTCACACCAAAGAGATTTACACCCACCTGGTGCGCTAGCGCCAGTCTAATAAACCTGCTTATGTATTGAACACTGTGGGGACACTTGATATTCCTGGCAGACATTGTGATAGACTAGTAATCACAGCAATAACTGCTTCTTATTAAATCTCAAGCTCTTTTAAGATGCTCTCATGTTTGTTGTCAAGGTTACCGCAAGCCTATGCAAGTGTTGGAAAACAGGGATTTCTTCTTAAGTATGACTGTCTTGACCACTCGAAAGAGTAATTTTAGAACACTGAATACATATTTATTTGTAATATGTTAAATTGATCAAATTATGAGCATCTTCTTTCAGCTAATGTGCTGCCAAGGGCTTTTCTAACATGACTGGCATCCAGCGTGTTTTCAAGTGCGGCTCAGGGTCTTAAATGAAAAGTACACTGAATGTTGGCTGTTTTAAGAGCCATTCAAATGCAATGCACGTCTCCCCATCCAACGGGATGCCATCAAGTATTAAATTGATCCAACTTTTGTACTGCCGTGAATGATAGTTAGTGGTATTTATCTCAGGGCAAGAAATCAATACAAATCCAGTTTGTGGCTACTGATTGGGATTTCATACTTTATTCTGGGAGTATCCTCATTAGGTTTGTTTGTTTTGCTCCTTTTGATGTGTTTGCTGTTGTGTTATTTCTTTTTCTCTGAGATGATAGACTTTCTGCGTAAGCATTAGGCAGCCATCGCTGTTTTTAGAATGCATGAGGGTTTACCACACAGCCATAGCTGCATTACACACTTGAATGAAGGTTATACCTTCAGGTATAAGGTGAGCTCAAATATCAGTTTGTCAGAAATGCAATTGAAGAAACCTCAAAATACACCCATCACTGGGAGGACAAATCGCTTCTCCATGCTCCATGATGTGAGGCCTATTAAGTGAGAGAACGAACACGATTGAGGGCCTGTTTCTACCTGAGCAGGCAAAGGGCACCCCAAATGATAAATGACTGGTGGACAGTTGGAAAAGACAGTGGGAAAGTCAAAAGGACGCAGGAAGACACTACTGGTCTTCAGTATGAAATATACACTTTTTCAGTAGCTTCTAACAGCACATTCTCCGATATGGAATTCACATATTAGGATTCATGTAATAAGTAGACCTTCCATTTCGAATGGCTACAGGCACAGAAACAAATTATGTCTTTAATACAGCTTCACCTTGTCAGAGAGTAAATGCTTTTACTAAATGTAACCGTAATGTGCCAATCTTGCCCTTAGGTCTCATCGGAAATGCAGTCTGAGGTAAATTCACTCTGTCGCAATGCAAACCCAGGGCCATAAAGCACCTCGGTGAGCTTTTATCAGCCTTGATGCACTCTTCAAAGAGCATCCCTCACTCTCCGTGGCCCATCAGGAGGTGCTGCTTGACCGCAGGCAGTGGCTACTGTATCAGTCATGCTTCACAGATGATGAGAGAGACCATTTGGGTGACCGATGAGCATCTTAACCTTTAGGGGTCACCGAGTGCAACAGTACACTGATTGTCATCCAGACTCAAGCCTGACTGCAGTTCTTTCAATCTGTGAGTGCCGAAGCCGAAATTGAATACTGTCAATGTATTTTCAATCTAGCTTAGTGTCTACTTGTGTTTTTCTACGAGAACACATTGAATTTCACCCGTGCGCTGGCCGACAGGTGGTACTCCTTAGTCATTCTGCAGGCACTTCACGCTGTCCTTCTTGATGCTCAATTTCTGAACACTGCCTCTGCCTCATATTTTCTTCAGAGTCCATTGTACCGTAAGCAAATACAACGGCCCTGTTCATCAAATGCAAAATAATATTCCAGCTCCCCAGTCTCCCAATAAGACCCTTTGATGTCAAATTGACACTTTAGTGAACAGCACTTCATGGATTTGATATTGCCTGGCAACTGCAGAAAACTCCTTGTGGATTCTCCAGGATGAGCAGGCGATGGTAGTGCTGATGGTTCGGGTTGTGCAGACAAAGAGCACAAGAGGTGGATAGTTTTAACCATAATGGTGCTATTTAATGGAGTTTCTGTTTGGCTTGCCTCCAGGTAGTAGGGCAAAATTAAAGCCTGGAAAATCAGATGATAGAGTCCCTGGGGGTTTGACGCCCAGTAGCCAGCTGAGGAGTGTTCATCTACTCTTAGCTATCTCTGAAGCGGTTCCCGCTGTTGGCTGGGAGGCCAATTTGTTAACAATTATTGCTCGTTAGTGTAGCTTCCTGCAAGTGAAAGAGAGTTCCGAGACTCTGACAATAGCCAAGGTGTATTTTTTTGCAATTATCGTAGTTTCGGAGACGGCTCTTGTTGTTTTTTGTGTGTGTATTGCTTTTAATTTTTATTTCTTTTATGTTAAGACAGGGCCTTTGTCGATTGTCACTTTGCTGGAAGAAGCTCATTATCAGTGACACCTGCTGTGCATACTGATGTACAGTATATACTGTATGTACATATTTACACTACGACAGTGAAGATAGAATTTAATAGATACACAAGGCTTTCCTAATTTAAATGGGAGTGAGATATTTTTTAAATAATGAACCATAAATTACTATGGGTGTAGCTATAGTATTAAAGAGAAAAATTATGTCATCTGTAAATGTCTGTTTATTCTTAATATACTGGTATAAAACAGAGTGAATATGTGTACGTTCCACTACTTTTAGTGGCAAAAAATCTGAAGATATTTAACAAGGAGGGGCAGAACCAACTATTTAAATGGTTGTTAAATTAGTCAGTTCACAATATGTTTTTCGGTTTTAATCGATTACTGACTGTGGTCATATTTTATCTTTTAATACATCTTGGAGCAATGTGATTGCTTTTTTGAAACCATTAAAAAAATCCCCAGAAAAGCAGCAAAACAGTTCTCAAAAGGCACACATTGCGATAAGGATATATAAGTCTAAGAAAACCTCCATCTGGTGGCAGAGCGATGCCCTGCCCAAGCTCCTCAGAGCTCTGCTCACACAATAGTGCATTGTGTAACTGTGCCTCAGATTTAATGAACCAGCGCTTCTGATCTCACACACTCCTCCCTCTTGTCCAGTCTCCTCCCCTGCTCCCTCCTACCTCATGAATTTCACAGCGCTATATTCATTATTCATGAGTGGGTATCAGCGTAGTCATGTGCGCTCAGGGTGAGTAGAAGAAAGGGGGGAGTGTCTGTGTGAACGGGAGTCACAACTCTGGCGTGCGACTGTGTGCATGTGAGTCCGATATTAGAGAGAACTAGAGGAGAGAGGAGAGACACTGGCTGATGCTGAAGCTGCTGCCTCAATATTCACATCTGAGTCTTCATCTGTTCCAGTCAGCCGGAGCCTCCTGTTCCTCCTGAGCCGGGCTTGTTTGTCAATGTATGACTGTGTGAATGGGATGCCTGCAAAAAAGAGAGATTCATGCTAAGGAGTGACTGATGAGAACCTGCGCTCCAGTGTGGAGGGTGACCCCCCTGTGTCCATACACCTACTTGGGGAGAATTGGACGCCTAGCGTTTCCACGACGACTATAATGGGCTGCAATCTGTGCACTTTACAGAAGCGAGAGGAACACTACAAGCTGCTGTATGAGATTGCACAGGTGAGCGGAGGCATGACCAAGTCGGGGATGCAATCATCAACAGTGCATGATGTGTGTGATGCATTATATGTGCTTTGTGGAGTAGTTTTAGTTCTCTGCTGCGTGTTTGTAGGTGACCCAAATCATGAACAGTATTAAAGTCTTAAATTTAAAGACCACAGAGGGGTGGGGGGGTTGAATGATGGATTTAGGAAAGCAAGGAAAATCTAATGGAAAGAGAGAGGCTTCTTATTTGCCAGCAGATGTGTTTTGACTAATGAACAGTTGCTTCGAGAGTGTGCAAGTGTACAGCCCATTCATCCTGTTGGAGGAGCTGTGCTGAGAGGGCAAGTTTTTTTTTTCTTTTTTTTATGGACTCGTAACATCTGGGGACTTGAAGGATTTTTTTTTAGTATTCTGCATTTATGCTACTCAGATTGTGTAGCTGAGCATGTTGTGGTATTTTCAAGTTTTTTTTTGTTATTGTTGTTGGTGATGGTATGTCTGTGGTGTACCTGCAATTGCACCGCTCTACATCCCCTCTTGCATTTAAGAAAACTATAGGTACATTCTGCACTTGATACAGTGTGCAAGGACTCGCAAAGCCCATTCCACTATTCTAGGTGAAATCAAGTTTCTGGATTTGAATGGAAAGGTTCACGGGAGACAGAGCAGCATCCCAGTGAAAGCATTCACCTCTGCGGCATCAGTCTCCCTCCAGTCTCCACATCAGCCCTCTCCATATGACAGGCTAATAACTGTGAAGCGTAGTGTCTCCTGGAAGAAGAGTCCCCCCCTTCCCAAAGCGCCTGCCTTCACGCCACCGTGATCACAGCCTCATTAGCCATTTTATACAACCATCCTGTGCATTAATTAGACGTGAAATGTCTCTCTTTACCCTTGCAAAGAGACGGGATGAGAAGAAGTGGGGGAGGTAAACTAGCTTGGGTTAAACCGCTGCCTGTAGCTTTCTGCTTGGGTGCAACTTGAGACGCTGCCAAACTCTGCTGAGGAACACTGTCAGTCAAAGTTCGAGTTACATAGGCACAAGCTGAGAGTGCAGATTTGCATGCAGCTCAATGAGAAGCAAAGTTTGCATCCGCTAATGGCTTGTTTAATATGAGCAAATAGATAAAAATGTCAAGGGATCATAAAGGATGAATAGGTAGCCGCTGAGATGCCTGCCCGGGCTCAGAAGGATCGTAAAAAATAATGCTGTCTTTGTGCTTATCTTGGCTTATGCCCCACTGTGTGAATTGTTAAGAAATAGTGTTGACTCCTTTTTCTTGGGCTTAACAGCGGGGATGACTATCCACCAAGTGGGCCAGTCTCACGGGCACATTCACTGTTGACAGGAGCTCTCTGGCATGTCTGTCCACCCACTGATATACTCAACTAGTTCAGGCAGGGTCTGCAACATCAGCACCTACTTTCTGATCACCGCTGTGGGAGGGCAGTCGGGAAAGCTATGGAGCGTAGAGGATAAAGACTAGGATGGGAATTGAGAGTAAGACATTAAAAATGCAGTTGTTAGAGAAAGGTCTAGGGAGGGTAAAATAGCAATTAAAGAAAGGAGCATCATTATCACGGAGTGAAGAGTAAAACAGGAAAGGAAAGAAGTTATTGGATTAAAAAATATTTTATTCATAGACTCATAGACATATTTGTGCATTTATCCACACATGCAGCTCCATCCTGCACTAGAACAGCTATAACAGGAAAGCAACACAATAGGTTTAAAGAAGATGAAAACAGACAGAGACGAGGTCCTTTCTGTGTAACGGAGCTCTCCCTGCAGCTATGGAAGTGTGTCACCGTGTCTCTGTGGTCAGAAGTGTGTTGTGACAGCGGGAAGCAGCGCTCGCCACTTACACCACGGGCAACCCGATCCTTTTGCGTACATGTCTTATATCAGAGGGGCTCTCCCAGCTCCCAGCTCTACTTTGTATTTTTTCCATCATTCTTATCCCACTACACTTATTTCTGTCTTCTTCTTAGTAACGCAAGACAATCACACACACACACACACACACACGCTCCTTTGCTCCAGAGTATGAAGAGTTGGTGAATGTGTGTGTCTATGCAAATGAGGTCAACATGGTTTGGGAACATTTCAGCGTGACTGACTGGCCTTGTAACAGGTTGATTCAAGAGGCAGAAGTCACTCACAGTAGTTGGTTATCCAGCTTCCTCCTTTTCCCTTCACACCCAGAAACAATTTTGACACTCTCACCATGTGCCTGACCCCACTAGCAGTGGGAGATTTATGAGTAGCTGGCTCTCTCTCGCTCTCTCTCTCTGCTCTCACAGCTGCAGGTGTCCTGCATGGAAATGTGCTCACCTCTCTCAGCTGGCCTGCAAAGCTATCTTGCAAAGCTGACATTTTTATATATAGTATCAGCTTTCTTGCCTGGACATGAGGGCACAGAATTTTTTCTGCAACCATTGATCTATTTTTTTTCTTCCCGTTCACTTTCAGATTGCTTAGATCACACTTCTACGATTACTTTCATTGCCAACTTTTTCAATCGGGTTTGGATTTTTGCCCCAGATAACTCCAGTTCTGGTCAGACGAGTGTCAGGAAGTTTAATGTATTCTTTCAATCAACACGGATGTAACCTTGTTAAACGTATCGACTTACTGTTTAGCGCCTCTTCCACGGCGGTCAGTCAGGCTCTTGCGTTTTCCAACAAGCTACAGCTGGAGTCGTCGTCTGTGTGGACAATAACATAATGTAGATGAATCACTGAATGATCCGGCACAGCTCTGTAATTCCCATTGTGCCCAATGCACTCCCAGCCCTTGTGAGTGTCACACATTGTCTGTGCACCGCTGCAACCCAGTGATGTGTGGCTTTTTTGTGGCTAATTAGCAGGATGGCAGATGTTGATGAGAGTGGCACCACAGCACAGCTTCGAATGATGTGGATACGATGAGCTTTGTGCCGTCTGCAATGTGATGATGCCGTAATAATCAGCATTTGGTTTTGACAGTTGCCTGATCTGGAAATATGGCAACCATCAAAATAAGAGGCTGTAGAAGGACTTCAGCAGTTGAGCCAACACAATAGCAGTTACTGTTTAGGATTCTGGGAAATGCATTTCAGTCTAAAAGTATGCATATGGTCCAGAGCATGTCTTTGTTGTCCTGTTTCCTTTATTTTCCAATGAGCCTGTTTTTGCTTTTACCTTAACAGAAATTTTGAAAACAGCATAGCCACATTCATAAGTTTTATTACAAAGGAGCAGAATCACTCTCCGCTGCATTTGAGAAATAAATGGAAAGCAGCTTCCCAGCTCAATGAGGCACAGCAGCCCCTGATAAGTTGCTGATGCATATGAATGAGAATGAGGGACCCACAGTACACACACCCGCACCTACACACTCGCACGTCTTTTTTAGGAAACAAAAACATAGCGAATATTTCAACTATTTAACCAGAAAGCTGTGCTCATGAATTTTTACAGTACGACGGTGCTCGGGAGGTCAACTGCAATGGAGGCTTTGAGTTTGGAGATGTCAGGTCAGGTAGGAGCATGGTGAAGGGACAGGATAGACAGCAGCTGAAACAAAACAGATATGGATTTCGTTTGTTTGTTGTGGTTGAAGGGAGGCTCCCGGGACATTGTTCCTGCAACAGTGAGATATTCAGTGTAAAAGCAGCACATGTGAAACCTGTGGACTGGAGAGAGCTTAAGGAGGACACAGCTGACTTGCTCCTGCTACTGCAATATCATGCACCATGTGTGTAATGGAAATGCATCCATTTAAAGGTTGAGCACCTAGCACGGCAGGCAGGCTGTCTGAATAAAAGAGGTGGACAGCAGTCGTAGGCTGCATGGATCATCACATAAAGAAAGCTTGGACCAGTGTGGTGGCGATGTGGTATTATCCTGGAGTGTATTTGTGTTGTCTATGTAAGCAAGACAAGACAAATGTTGTGTAAAAAAATAGCGGGGGATTAATGAACTCATTTCATGCCTGCACAGATTGAACTTATTATTAATATTTCCTAGACATCAGGTCATCTAATACAGACTCACGTAAATAAATTGATGTGCATATGAGAAATAAAAACATAAGATTCAACCTGGAAGAATTGCCTATAATAAATATTTAACCCTTTCATGCATAATGGTCACAACAGTGGATGGCTATTTACAGCTGTTTTCTCTTATGTGAATGAGTCTTAATGTCACAGTCGACAAAAAAAAAAATCATGAAGCAGGTTATCGTAATTCATGCATGAAAGGGTTAAGCATAAAGTTCTGTCTCTTGTGGTTATCTTGACTTAAGGGAACCTTATTTAACAAAAAATAAATAAATAAAATAAATAGTATTACAATCTATATTGAGAGACAGTTTACATTTACACATATGGTGGCTGTCAATTTCAAAATATATTTACCAAGAAAGTCCCACAAAGCTGTTAAAGAATCAGATTTGTGTAAATTCCAAAAATACTGTATCAATACCACACACCTGAAGGTCACCTTATCTTAACTATCTCCGTCTACGTCCATCGTCTCTGCAGCTTCAACGTGACCTCAGTCTCTACAGTCGAGGTGAAGTGTTTCAAGGCTGTTCTTGTTTTGTTGTTGAGGGACACAGTCTGTTTAACAGTTCAACACAAATGGACATGCTTCTACATTATATTCACCACAAACTGTGAATTTCTTGTCTATCTCGTGAAAATATCTTTAAAATCGACAAATGTCATATGTGTAAGTGGTGGCACAATTCAAGCGAGATTAAAAAAAAGTCTCTTTCCATTGATATTCATATATTTTCCGGACACAGGAAAGGCCAGGCTTCTCTATATGGGATCCTGGTGCCATTTTCTTGAATGAATGAAGTACAAATATAAAACTGAAAACAGCATAAAAGAAATAGATTGTGTTCAAAAATCCAAAATTATGGCCGTCGTGCAGAGCGTCCTCAACCTATTATGACCGATTTAACAGAATGGTCAAATTGTCAGAAAATGTTTGGGGGTGATCAAGTCCTAAGATGCTATTAAAGTCGGAACATTTGGATAGAATAGTTGGAAACAGCAGAGCGTGTTCCTCTGCTGTACTGTGAGTGTGCACGCGCTCTGTACGGCTTTGACGGTACATTAACATGGCCGTTGAACCTTGCTCTCACTCCCCACCACATCTTCAGTACTATCTCCAGACAGTTGGCCACAAATGTTCTCATCCATCTTCTTGTCCCATTATTTTTTTTTTTTTTGAAGGATGTCCCTCAACCATTAAAATTGATAGGAGTGAAGAAAGAGGGGGAGGAGAGAAAAGACACGCTGCTTGATTGATCTTGTGTCCGGTCAGGAAATATTAGCCCTGAAATATCATCTCTGCTCTGTGCAATGCATTTACAATAAAAATGTTCATTTGTCTGAAGGTTCCCCACTGGTCAATATAAACAAACATACACCCAGTCCCTTACAAACATACATCCTTTTCATTCCTTGCTTATATAAGGGGCCATTTTTTTTCCGAGGCAGCCCCTTTGCCTTCATCAATTCCACTGCAATAGCTTCTAACCAGATGCCGGATCTGTCAGCAAACCATGTTTGATTACAACACAAATGGACATCTGCAGGCACTGCCCATGTCTCTCAGCATCCCCAGCAGCTGAAATTGAGATGTAAATAATATGCTGAGATGATCTTTTCTCATCTAGACTGTTTACAAAGGAGCAGTATTTACCTCCTCACTCTATAGCTCCTGTCTCATAGTATTCCCTTAACTACCTGACTGAAGACTGCAGAGTGTTGCATAACCACTGCCTTACACCAACTGTATAATTTTACATTTAATTTAATTTTGCATGTATTACTGCTTCTGTTTTCACTGCTTTGTAATCACAATGTTTACCCATAAATACTTGCAACAATTTTTCTTCCTCCTCCTGAATGAAATTCTCTCAAACTTTAACCTTTGAAGAGTGATTTATTACCATTAACTATAATATCCTCTGCATTTTCGCCATTGAACTCATGTACAGTCTAGTATTTAATGTAGTATAAATGTGAATGTACATGTAAAGTAAATACAAAGGTTATTATATCCAAACAGAGAAAAAATGACTTACTCAACAACACTTGTCATTAACTGGAGATGAAAAACATACATCTAGAAGTTCAGTCATTTGTGAAAATACACAGGATTTATTTGTGAATTAATATAATACGATGATGGCATTTCTATGTTCACTACGGCACATCTGAACATCCAAATGGGTCATATTTCAGCGCAATGAAAACCTGAGAAGCTGTATTTTGCCACAATTATAGCATTGAACTGAAAGGACTAGTCATTCAGAAGCGACCAGTTGATGCTTTTGGCCGCTAGTGACTGTGTGGGTCTTTAAGGGTTAAAATAAAGCAAAAATCCAGATCAAATCGACCCAACAGCTCTAGACTCCTCTGATACAGATGATGCCTCATTTGCCACAAGACATGAAGTCAATGGGTTTTATCAGTCAGTCCACTAAATCTGGCTCTGGAGGAGCAGAAGGGATTTAAGAGGGAGCTGATGAATTGACCTTTCCCTTTTCATCTGTTTCTTATCTCAATAAGAACCCAGCTGACCTTTCCAGCCACATATCAAGTTGGCGGACCCCTCGTCGGCTCCGTACACCTCTCCAACCTGACACGAACATGCCTCTTCAAAATTAGTTTTATCTTCTCTATGTACCTCCCCCTGAACAGATTTATTTTTCTCCCCATCTCTCTCGCAGCTATCAAGGAGTGTATTTTGCATTTTTCTGGTGTATTTCCAAGTGGGTCATATCTGCTGACCGTGAAAAGATTTAAACCGTTGATGT
>JAPTHA010000024.1:20559649-20585232 GCA_029814585.1 Gymnapogon annona
ATATATTATTGTGATTTACTATTATTTTTCACCATATTTATAGTATCTCTCTGTGTGTGCTTATATGTGCTGCTGTAACCTGAAATTTCCCCGTATGGGACTAATGAAGGGATCTAATCTAATCTAATCTAATCTAAGTACAACCAGCAGTTATTGATGTCATCTGCTTCATGCACTTTCAATGTGAATGAAAGCGTTCCTCACATGGACGTCGCCAGTTTAGCCCAAACCTCACATTTACCTTTGTACATTAACCTAACACTTTTGTTGTGTAAACAACTGTCACTGTATGTAGTGAATGCAAATATTATTTAATCCTTTCATGCCTAGTGGTCACTAGAGTGGACATGTATATGAATGAGTCTTCATGTCACAGCTGACAGAATGTTAGTTATCATAATTCATGCATAAAAGAGTTTATGTGCAATTTTGCTACTTCAGTATTTTTTGTCTTTTTAACCATAATGTGCTGAATACATTTTTTGTATCATGTTTTTAGGTGCCCAATAGTCAAATTCATCAAATGATCAACATAAAAGGGTTATTCTATTAATTTCTATAATAATTTCTATCATAATACTCTCAGACTCTCACAATGAATGCATTTAACTTTTGTGTTGTGTTGATGCATCAGTTAATTAGTAACACCTTCTTTTTCAGTGTTTTACAGTGACAACAGTCTGTTAAGCCTCAGACTATATTTATCTGACTTTAACATTTCTGCCAACCGGTAGACGGGGGGAGGGGGGGCTCTTTTTCTGGTTTTACACCATATTCAAATGTGCTCTAGCGCTGCGCCCTGTGAGCCGTTAACCTCCCGCGTTAAATGTTGGTGTTTGGCAGAGAATTAAATGCGTGAAACACAGTGAGAGGGAGCTAAAAGTGCCAGATGTGTGCAAGCTTTAACAGGTTGCCCTACTGCTGCTTGGGACCAATTAGCATTTGTCATGACCAACTTCTACAGTCACCATTCTCTCTATGTCTTGAGCACAGATTTCCTTCCAATTGCAATATGGTTCATATTTTATTAGCTTCACTAATTGTCTCCATCTACAACCCTCCCTCCGCCTGCTTCCAATTCTAGAATTGTTATCAGAAAATCACAGTAGAACAGACGCTTTGCTCCCAAGCACTCGCGCTGATCTAATTATAAAACACTAGGTAAATATTGAGCAGATGCCCTCCACCGACACCCCCCACACCCCCATCTACCTTCCAATAGAGAGAGCCATTTGGTCTCATTCTAGTGTTACATTGGCTCCACATGGAGTGGTGATCCTTGCCAAGTGGCTGCCGTGGTATAAATGAACTAAATCCCTCGCCAACCCTGCATGCTGTCCGGTGGACAAGAACAAAGGAATAACTTCCTCTTCAGCTAAAGTGGTCTGCTATACCCTGCTGTGCACTTGGACTTTTCAGCCTCTCTCTGCTAGGTGTGTCAAGTTCAGGAAGTTATGTCTGCAGGAAAGGTGAACAGATACTGTGACGCTAGCTCCCTAATGACTAATGGCTTTAGAGTCTTGAACCTTACATTTGGCAGGCCTATTCCACAATTAACCATCTGTTTATGGCAGACGGAGAAAAATAAATAGACACCATGGGAAGAAGGAGAAAGAGTAAATGAGGATTTTTGCCGTGTATTGGAGCAACCTGTGACCTGAGGCACCGGACGTTAAAGATTAAGCAGATGAATCTCACCATCTGCAAAAGTGGCATCAAATACAACGACTGGTTTTAACAGTTTGCCATCAGGAGTCCCGCTTCACACGTATTTTTCTTCTTTTTGTTGTTAAGTGACTCATTATTAACTCAAAACACTGCAACTTCCAATACAGTTTTAATTTACTATTGCCAGAAATTTGGAAGTTTCTAATACTTACTTTATGCCTTGGATAATTTATACTGTATCTTTCATTTATGAAAATCACAGTCCTTTCTGTTGGAGATGAAACAGTTAAATGGTGAATGATGTTCAAAGTCACTGCTGTGGCCAAACAGTCCCACTGGGCAGCGTTGTCTGAAACATCATATGAAAATATCCATCATAGAAGAACTAACTCGATTAGGTTAGGTAAGTCAGGTTCTATATATGACTGAAAATAATACCTAGGAATTTAAAGGGATTATACTGTATATGGTACTGATGTTTCAAATTTTGATCAGAGGGGGGAAGTCATGAATCACAGAAAACAGTGGTGACATTTCCATAGACTTCCATTGTGAGAAACGGCAGAGGAAACATGGACCAACACAGGGTTGCAAAGTCACGATTCAACAAGGTTGGACCCAGAAGCAGACACACACCGGAAAACGTTTTTAACAAAAATAGTTTTATTTTAACTTCAAGGTAATATATGTATATTTTCTTTTTTCAGATTCTTTTCTCTTCAACAAATTTCTAATAACAAAAGGCGACGCAGAAAAACACGTGAATAATTTTAACCAAAAAACCTACAACAGGGAAATAATAATATCAAAACTACAATGAAAAATCACACTTACATGGCAAACGGTCACAATTTTAGAAATTAACATTAACTCTAAACGAACTCAAATTTTCTCAAAAACACTTACGCACTCAACAAACCAGTCAGACCCTCTGGAGAAGCCAAGACCAACTGACACTAGATTGGAGGACTCACGCCTTCTTTATACACAGAGGAAGACACCAGGGGCGGGACATTAGGAGGGAATCAGACATTGGACAATGGTGGTGTAAGGGATTCCACAACAGTGGGATGGGATCGGGGTGTGAAGCTCGAGGAGAGGAACGCTGGACAACATCAGACCTACAAAATAAAACACAGACAATCATACACACAAACCACCACCACCTGACAGCACAATTGGCAAACATTTAGTATTGCTGCATTGAAACACATTCATTTCTATTGCTGGCAATGTAACAACTCCAGTACTAAGTTAATAACATAGTGTCATACTTCAAATGATCAAATTTTCTTTGCTATGCGTTAGTGTTTGCATAATTCCGTATCTTCTACAACTGCTGTGTGTGATTTTCAGCTGTAGTCCAATAATTAGTTTGACTTCACCAGCTGTTTAGATTTAACATTACATATGCAACAGTGAAACCACAAATCCACTCCATTGTCTGCATGATTTATGTTGTCAGTCGCTGTACTAAAGTTTGTTAAGAAAGCAAAAGCCCCAAGTGTTTTTCTCGTGTGGAAAAGTGTTATCAACATCTTGTACTTCTCCATAATGATTATGTTTACATGCAAACTGGTAGCCCGGTTTTGAACATATTCAGGCTGTGAGGTTTAAGATACACGATGAATGCGTGATAAACAGGTAGCATTGGACTTAATTCAAGATATATCACATTTCAGTAGGAAATGCACTTTGTATATCCATACCTCATATTCATATTTATCGACAGATTCCTCTTGTAAACACCATATCTACTTGTAAATACCATACCATATCTTGATTTTTATTCTATTCTATTGCATGCCAGTGTGGTCTCTTTGTTTGTCTTTACACGGGGGTTGCAATGAAAATTTCGTTGGCATGTCACCATGTTCAATGACAATAAAACAGTCTTGAATCTTGAAATGTTGATATATCTAGAATCAAGCCCAATCTAATTGTGATAATAAATTGTAACTGTGGGATAGACTCCAGTGACCCCCGCCACCCTGCAAAGGATGCAGCGGGTTTGGAAGATGAATGAATGAATGAATTGTAACTGGAATGGCTGCTATTGTTTGTGCAGGGGTCTGTGATGTTTACAACATTTAATCTGATATTTGAGTAGCTCAATAGGTCATAAAAAACAAGGCCTCGACAAGATTACTGAGGGATAACTGTCTTACCTGTATTCATGAGCAACAAATGAGACCAACAGGTGAACACATCCTCCAGCTGTTATTCTGTCTGTTACCGTGTAGGACCAGGAGGATGATGAAGATCCACAGCATCACTGATGAAGTTTGATGAAGTTCAGTCACCACTTTTAATGTTAATCCACGTATTTCTGTATTGACATCTGTAGATTCTACAGTCAATGTCCAAGGCTGGTTATTTAACTGCAGCTTCCTGTTGTTTTTCCATCTAATTGTAGGGTGTATATTTAATTATACATTTGTTACAATACTGAAACATACTGCACATCTTTGTGACTTCAACTCTTAAGAAGTGACGTGTTTTCATTTCTCTGCTGTGTTCGCATTTGTTACGTCATTAGGGCCTGTGCAGTAAAGGCCACTGTCAGAAACTGCGGTAAGATGAGCATACAAGCAACACTGTCCTGGGATAAAGTCTTTTCTAGAGTATTGAAGTCAGGATACTTTAAAAACCCTCCGTTGTCTGTTATGGTAATGTGCATGTAAGCTCACTCACTGTGTCTGTGCATCTCCTGGCTTTTTTCGTTTGAGTCCCACTCCCTGTGTGCTGGGGAGACAGAGCAGCTGTCACTTCTGTCTGGTAGGAGTGTTTCTCCTGTCCTCCGCAGACACCAGTGACCTGTGCTCGCCTGTGAGCCAAGATGGATGACACCACCGCTGCAGCCTCTTTGGTCCCGGTGGCAGCTCAGGATATAAGCTTCACTGGGATGAAATCCATTGCTGTGATTGGGTTTAAAAGCTGATTAAAATTTAATCTCGGCATCGGCAATGTATGGATAAAGGCTTATAAAACAATACCCACTTTGTGTGCAGGTAGAATGTGTTTGAATAGTGCACACATAGGAGCAATCACATGCATCTACACAAAAGAGCATCCATTACACAGTTGGACCATATATCTGCCTTGGAATTAACCAGTGAGCAGAGGCTGATTGCTGTAGCAGTCCCCTCACACTCCTTGGAATGAGAATAAATGAGGGGACCCTGGCATGAACAGTCCTTTATTACACCCATTAACTGGAGGAACCGGAGCCCAGTGAAAACAGGGACACCAATGATGTTGCTTTGTTGTCACATACGTGGCCTACTTATGCTTCCCATGACAGTGTGAAGACCCTCCCTGCCCCCCCGACTACACACATGCATACCATTACCACATTACCCACGTACCCCAGTCTCTCATGCTTTCACACAATCAGTGTAAGCTGCATGGTTGGCTGATGTTTAACTTGTAATGTCAAAATATTTCTGAAGTGCCAACTAATAAGTGCAGCCCTGGAATTCCTCCACAGGCTCAATATGTTGGTCGTTATTTTTGGTTTCGGTTGGAACTTTAAGACATGGCAGAATCATTAATCAGGAACTTTGCTGCATATTGCATGTAAATGATTCGGCTCGTTCACGGGCGCACGCTTCAAACAACAACCATGCCAGGTGTTCTTAATCAAGATTAGTTTGTTTGCTTGTTTTCTTTTTTGCATACATTAAAATTGCCAGGTGGACTATTTTTTCATTAATGTATTCTCCATCAAGAGTAAAGTCATGTTACAGCTCATTTACTCTGTAAAGCTTCAGGTCATATAAATGCAGTTTGACAGGTGTTTCATTACTTTCAGAATAGACTGTCAGACTTAATCTTGCTGTTAGAGATGCCGGAGCTCTTATCGGTCTTAATTTCTTATAAAGCATCTTGCCATGTTAATGAAAGCAAAAGCTCTAATGGCATTTATAATTGGTAATACTCTGACAAATCTCTGATCTGTTTTGACAGTAGTTTATAACTCCTTCAAACAGTGGTTACAGATCTGATGGAAAACCTGGAGTCATTACGCCTGACCGTCTGAGATCTGTTTGTCATTAAAGTAGTTCTTGTAGTATTGATATTCCAAAATTGTATAACTCTTGCATTATATATAGTGTTATATACTATGTAACATATCTTGCTTTGGTGTTCTTCTTTTTTTTTTTTTTTTCTTTCTCCCTTCCTTAATTCCTTGTTTTATATATTTATACTGACATGGAGCGGCTGCAAACAAACAATTTCCCTCGGGATTAATAAAGTATTCTGATTCTGATTGAGGACACGTATCTCGACCAAAACCACCAATGCATCAACACTAAATAGATAGATGGCACATTTCTATCTTACTGATAGAAATGTGTGTGAATGATCGATGAATTGATGGCCATAATGGTAAGAGTTGCTGGTATCTTTTCTTAAGACTTCACAAATTTTTCGCTCAATTTATGTTTTGCTCCGTAGAAACATAGATATAAAGTTCATTGCACTTTTACTCGAACTCTGTATATGTTTTGACATTTGGTTAAAATTACACAACTCCATACATTGTGACAGCATCTATCTTTTAACACTTTATTTAAATTGTTTTTTTTTGTTTTTTTTTTTGTGGTCATCTCATTTGTTGACCGTAATGAGTTTTTGGTCATGGTATGTGGCGTTTGTTTTCCTCACCATAGGAGACTGGCAAAGTCACCCACTACTTATATACTCACATAAATCCACTGACCTGTTGGTGTAAATATATTCAGTTCATATCTTCACAATCAATAAATTACCACCTGTTATTCTCAACTCTCTTTTGATAAATTTAGTTTCTATCTTTGGCTCATTGGACACCTTCATTGTTGCCATCTTTATCTTCATTTTCAATAGCAAATGCTCCAAACATCCCCATTGAAACTATTGGACGGTTAATTCAAATGTGTGTTTATGTTGCTTCCTTGGGTCAGTGTCTACAACATTTGCGCACATTTGAGAATATTGTTTTCAATTTATCACCATTTTCAACATTTTAAAGGTTTGCTTTCACATAATGAGTTTATAATTATAAGTTTTGATGGTTTAGAAAACCAAAATGATTTGAGGTATCAATATAGTTACTATTGGGCACTGATAGGAAATCATATACAGTATAGACTTTGACTTATTTAGCTGAGTTCTCCGGTGAATGTACCACCCACATCTGTTGGGGAACTGATCTCCTGCATCACAACCACAGGACAGCAGCAGAACATGACGACCTCACAAATTTAAATTAATTTCATTCTTGATAGAACATGCTGGTGACACACAGGGTCAGTGGTCCTAGCTTTAGCATTTGAAAGTAGAAATGCTACACATTTCCCATTGGAAGACATCATATTCATCTGCCTTTATCTGTCGACCGCTAAAAAAGTAACAAATAGCTTAGATTTACCTCAGGAAAACATACCACTTCTATGTTAAAATGCACACTATTTTCCGAGAACTCTAAATAATATGACAATATTCCAAATTTGACAGTTCTCTCATAAATACCATGTTATTTCAGTAGAATATACAGTGTCAGATTGAGCACAGACAGACATTTCTCAGTTGGAACCAAAAAAAAGTAGATTACTTATGAATATTATGAAATAATTTATAACCTGGATGTTTTATTTGTAAAAACATAAAATATCTGGCCTCTCGGTGTTTGAGGGAATGAATGAACGAGGCTGTCTTCATTCATGTATAAAAGAATTCATCAACGGACAACTGCAGCTGAGCTGGGGTTTTTTTTTAGATGTATTCAAGTTCACCTCGAAAACTTCAAAGCACTAGATAATTTTAAAAATTGCAAACGTTATTTTTTTTCCATGCTTTCTTTTTTCGATTTGTTCAGACCTGCAGTATATCTGTCATTTTACCATGACCATGGAATGCATATTAATATTCTGCACTGGCATATGGTCACAAATTGTGATAAGATTATTTTTAGCTAAATCATTTAACCCTAAAATAACTGTGCAATAGGATATTTCTGCAACATCTGGCAACTATTAGTGATTGTAATAAGAAACTGAAGGTTCTATTTCCATTGCTTTTCAGTTTTAATAAAATTGATTATTTCTCTTCCATATTTGCAAATGCACGTATCATTGCAGTATTTGACTCATTCGGTTGCTGTGAAGAAAAAAAATCCATCTGTCTTTTTGTCTCCAGTTTAATGTACATAGGTTCAAAATTTTTTATTACAGTAGTTTTATTTTTTATTTTTGGTCATGTATCTCCTCTAAGCAGCTCTTCTGCCATTGTTCCAGCTGTGTAATCAGCACGCTGTGGGGAAGCACTGAATTGCATCCAATTTCCTCTCACTTCCCTTTGTTTATTGACTGAGGGACCTAACAAGAAGCGAGGCTCGAGTGGGTTGAGACGAAACCACAGACATCAACTCTCTGAACCTCTCATTGGCACTTTGACTGTGCCATGAACTACACAGCAGGGAGCCTTGAAATAGATTGATTACACTTGTGATCACTCTTCCAAGATAATGTCCTTCCTTTTAATCATGCATTCTGCCGCTGCTCTCTACAAGGATAAGATTATCATCAGCAACTTCATCACTGTCTCATTGTAAATGCCATCCTAATTGGACGGCTCTGCTTTTCTCTGAAACTTCCGTTCTTATTTACTACCTTGTGTCCTTCAACTAAAATACAATTACTTTGGTTGGGTGTTGTTTTATTTTCTTGGGGGTTTTTTTGGCTTCTCGGTGTCACAACATGGCTCAGTGTTTAACTTCTTTAAAAACACATGTCAAGGTTTTTTTTTGTTGTTTCTTTTTGCAGAGAGTAGCTTGTTCTCTGTGAGGTGGACATCATTACACTGGGGGACTTCTAAATCTGCTCTTTATAAAATCAAAGAGTTGGCTCTATTTGCAGTATGTTAGACCCATCCCCATGGTGTCGAGCTTTGCTGAATGCTCTAAAGTCAATAACCTTGTATTTACTCATTGGTCCAGAGAAAGGCCTCATAATCCTGTGACTCCATAAACCTGACATTTCATCAAAAACAGCAGCCCCTTTCCCTGCAAGACCCCCCGCCCCCCACCCAGCTTTACCTCTCTGAAGCTTTTTCACTGCTTAAATTAAGATTTGAAGATGAGTTTGATACGAGGAATGCTAGAATGAGAGTTCAGCCCCGCACAGCCTCAGGCTATCATCACTAATCCCATCCTTTTGTTCTCTTTGACATTGGAAGAATTGACTAGACCTGCTCGCTGAGAGACGGTCTTGATTTTACTGGGTCGCTGTGATGTCAAGTCCTTTGTGGTAGTTGACATTTGTGAAGGGACACTAATTACTTTATTTGCCTTTGAGGAAAGTGTTAAAAATAGAAGCCCCAGGCACAATGTACCCACAGTCAAACACCAGGAGCAAAAATTATTTGGGTTGCGATGTCATTTTTTTCCCTGTATTGTTGGAATTTTTCTCTTTCTTTTTCCTCCACTTGGCTCTTTTCTTTTTTTCCCCTCCTCTATCTACTTCTCCTGAATTCCCTCCCATTAATTCACTAACGGGCAGATTGGTGCTTAGCTGCAGGGGTCCAGACTGACCTTTCAAACCTTCCCTGTTACTTATTTGCACTGTCAAAGCTCCATGTGCCACCATCTGACCTCCACTCCTCTCGCTCCCAAAGCAGAAACCATTCAGTGACCTCGAAAACAAGAAGCCCACCCGAGACAGAGGGAAGGCAGCTGAGAAGCCTTTGTTGTGGTCATGAGTGTGTCTGGCGTTATGTAAATACCGCTTATCTGCTGTTAATTGCCTTCGCTGCTAGGAAGAGCAATATTAAATGTGAAGAAAACAATTTACCACTTTTAAAGTCTCCCAAGATTACCATGAATTAGACCGGTCCTGGCATTCAGCGGCGGAGCATGTGCCATCTGTTACCTGTGTCATCTCATCTACATTCTTAACACTTTCTGAGGTATAACAGGGTTTAAAGCAATAAATAGCATAAATCCAGTTTGTTACATTTTTCATTTTCATATACTTGGCCAATTTTTTTTCATTCATTCTCATTACATGAGAGCAAATATATGTTTATAATTGATAAATAAAATTAGAAGTATTTGGCGCTTGTCTAGGCCAGGGGTCAGCAACCCACGGCTCCGGAGCTGCATGCGGCTCTTTAGCCCCCTCCTTGTGACTCCCTGGGGCATTTTCAAAAATATATGAAAATGGGAAAAGATAGTGGGAGGATATATTTTTTGTTTTAATATAGTTTCTGTAGGAGGACAAGGATGACACAAACATTCTTAACATTTTCCAATGCTGTAAAAATGTTTAGAATAGATTTAAAATTTCAACATTTCCATCAACAAAGAGTTGCGTCATAACCTGCGACACACGTTTCAGAACCGCGTGGTGCGTTTGGCTGTTGTAAAGAAACCGGACGGTGTGTCATGGGCCATGGATCCCAAAGGGAGAAAGCCAAAGATAACTGATGAGAACAGAGGATTCAAGGAAGAAGTTGTCAAATAACAAAAAGAGTCATTTATAAAGACATTTCCAGAGAAGGCATCCTGCATCTGCAGCCGACCACCCAGTGGAGGGACAGAACGAGTGCGATTACAGGACTTCCATCCATCCATCCATCCTCAACCGCTTATCCGGGGCTGGGTCGAGGGGGCAGCACTCTAAGCAGGGAGGCCCAGACCTCCCTCTCCCCAGACACTTCCTCCAGTTCTTCCGGAGGGACCCCAAGGCGTTCCCAAGCCAGCCAATTACAGGACTTCTTGGAGAAATTAGGGGAGCAAAGATAGATTTAAGAAGTGGAGTGCATCTCCACACTCCACTACTGCTGAGAACTTTGTTGCAAACCGATCCAGAAATAAAGTCAAAATGAGCATAAGTGATAAATACAAATATGCCAACAGTAACAAGACTGTTTCACAAAAATATCAGAGCACCTTTTGTCGAACTTCAAAAACAAAACCGAGGTAATACAGAAAATGAAAGACATGCGTCTGTCAGCAAATCGAAACATCACCAATCAGTAAATCACGGACATTAATTCAGCTCCAGTAACTCAACTGCTGGTGATGAGTCTGTGATATGATCGATATCGGACAGACATCGCTGTTATGCAGGTATGGAACTCTGATTGTATTGTTATTGAGGTTCGAGGACTGGGTTTTTCCCTAAAAAATGACACAAAAACTGATTTCTTGTTTGTATTTCTATAATTTCACCACAAACAAAACATAACACGTTAAAACTGTAATGAAAGTTAAACTTAAAGCACCAAAGATCCAATAGCACCCCTAACATACCAATCACTTTGTTAGTGTAATGGTGGGTATCCCCGCTTGTCTTACGGTAGATCCGAGTTCGATTCCCTGATTGGGACCCAGAAATTTAGGAATTTCCCGCTGCAGGAAAAATAAACATTTAATCATGAATGCTCATTATGTATTTGTTGCACACTTACTCATTTTGATAGTATGCTAATATAGTTTATTTACACTTATACATTTACACTTATACACTAACACACATTTTAATTTTTTTGTGGCTCCAGAGAGATTTTTTTGTTTTTTTTGGTCCAATATGGCTCTTTGAACATTTTAGGTTGCCGACCCCTGGGTCATATATTCCAACGTGATCTTATCAGTCATCAGCTCACTTCCTATTTCATATATGTTTTGAGTTTATGTGTGTGTGTCTGTTGCTTCAAAGGAGTATATCTAAAAATACCTATAGTTCCTATGATTATTGTAAAATAATTTTTTAATTTGCCTTAGAATATAGTCATATTCCTTCATAATGTAAATGGATCCAAATGAAAAGGGAGGAGTGTAATGGTATACTATGAGTGACCAGTATTTCCTTATGGTGGAAGATAAAGGGAAAAAACATCATAGTTATAAATACTTCACAGATGTCCGTGGACATGTACTTACAGTGTTTTTCAGGGAATAATAATAATAACTTTATCTATAACGACACAGTAACAGATCTGACTCCATCTGGCGCTGATGATGATTTTGGCCCTTTGAAAATGATCATCTACATATTTCTGCAAAAAATAATGAGTAATTATTATTGTTATTGACATCATGAGAACACTCATGTGTAGAGCTGCAATTAGTTGATTGGGATTTGCATGTTAATAATTAATCACTTTTCACAGTGATTGCCTTGTTACCTACTGCCTCTCTCAATTGAAGACTTGTCTTTTTATCTATTTTTATTTGATTGTTGTTTGGAATACAAAACTTCATAACTAGATTAGACTGGCACTTGTGTGCATGTCTTCATTTTGCTCATGCAGTGATGGCCTCTTTTGTTTAAAAAAAAAAATGTCATGGAAAAACTTCTTTGGGTAGCGAGAAGCGAGACACAGTGTGGAAATGGCTGAATGCCTCCAAAGGAACAAATAAAAAACACAGAAAAAGATTCATGACTTTATCAAAACATATTTTTATATATATATATATAGCTCAGTTGGTAAGGCACCGGGCTGGTGTATAGGGGACCTGGGTTTGATTCCCGGGATGAGCATCCAGTGGGTTGTGTCAGGAAGGGCATGCGACGTAAAAACTCCTGCCATATCAAATATGGGAATTTGCTGTGGCAACCCCGGAAGGGAAAAGCTGAAAGAAATCATCATCATCTAGTCAGTTTGTGTTTGTTTGATGTGGAGAGGAAATAATGTACATAGTGAAGAATGGGGAGAATAATCGTGTAATGGTAGGAATATTCAAGAAGCGTACATCCTGTGAGCCTGGTGTAGATCCTTCAGAATGGTGTTATAGTTTCATTGGGAGAAACAATGAAGTTGTTACTTGGATTAAAATCAACAATTTTATCTAAATTATACACACTGATTCCACATGTGACAGTCATATGTCTCTTGCAGGTCAGTTATAGCATTTTGAGTTATATCAGTCTTTATACAATGATAATCAGCATACCAGACAAATTTTTTGTTTGCTTGTTTGTTTGGTGTTTTTTATTTTAGTTCTGTATATTGTATTTGATCAGAATTGAGATGCTTTCAATAGTGGGGAAAAAGGTGATGAATAGTTCAAACAGTACAAAACATTACAACCCCATTCAGTTATTTCCACTTATTTTTGCTCTTTAACTCAAAGAGCTCTGACTAGTTTGGGATTTTTAACTCAGTTGTTCTAGTTTTCAAAAGTTAAACATTCAATATGTCACTGTTTTGACTGATTGAAAGTTAAAACAATGAGATTATTCATGTTAAGTAAATTCACATTTTCAAGCCAGTCGGCGAAGTTTAATTTGCAGGTTTTCACCAATAACGAAGTGTCTTACAGTCAACCTGGAATTTTAAAAGGATCCAAGTTGGAGAACTGATTGGAGATCTCACCTTAAAGCTCAGCTCTAGAATGAACAGCTTGGGATGCATTTGCACAAGTGGTGTAACATTTTATGCTTAACTATAGAATCTCAAATGATGGCCAACTAGGTGAGGACATGATATAAGCATATGTAACAAAATTCAAAACTCACACTGGGATTTTTCTTTTTCCCTCCAGTTTGACTAACGTAAGTCATGTGCAGGTAACTGATTTCATGCAGATATTTATAAGAATTGGTGCAAGATTGGGAAGTGAGTGTTTCTGTGGTTTATCCAGATGAAAACCAGTTTGTTTTTGTTGTCCGGTGTTATTTGTAGCAATATAGTTTCTTTATATTCCCATATCTCAGCTGTTTCTTGTGCTTATTTCTATTAATATGCAAGACCTACACAGAGAAAAACAACAGGAATAACCTACACTTATACATAGACTGAGTGAGGAGTGCAGTACTTGTTTATATTCGCTGTATATTTGGTTATTATTTTGCATATTGTAGCGTATAGAATGCTCCTAGCAAAGCCCTTCTGTCTGACTCTGCGCAGTGAGAGGTGTTCCATGAGAGTACGCACAGGATTTTCATCCGTCAGCATATGGATGGCACCATTACTCCTTACTACATCTTTTCATGCCAGCCAAGCCATTTTGCTGATCTGCACAGCACATAGCATCACCCCCCCCTCCACCTCCTCCCCTCTCCCCTCCTCCCCCATACCAATTACCAGTTATCATCAAGGAAGAGGCTGTTCATCCATTAGTTATTCACCCACCCGAGTGCAGCTTTTTACTCTAATTCGATTTTCTACATTTTTCTTTCATTTTTTTTTTTTTTTTACATTAAAACTCACTTCAAGATGGCGAGATCCTAAAAGTTAAGCACAGAGATTAACTGTGCATCTTTAAATCTCCTCAGCAAATATACCCACCATGTATCATTAACCTTGAACAAGCTGATTAACTTTCCTCCCCTATTCCCAAACGGCGTTTAGAATTCTGTGCAGAATTTCATAATCCAGACAAACTAAGGTAGTACAATTATCTCACATTTGTCCGTAATGTGTTAGTGATGAAGATGGAGCACCATATTGATTTAATTTCATGGGAAAATGATTATACACAGAGCTGGAGGATGTCTCGCGTATTATTACCCATATGATCTGACAAATAGGGTTGAGTACAATAGGATGTTTACAGTTGTACAGGATTATGAAGGCTGCTTCTTAAGAGCGTGTGTTTGTCTGTGTGGTCTGCTTGTGTTCTCATCTGTGTATGTTCTAGTCGTGGAGTCATTACTGATGTTTGCTGGACTTTCAGGGGCGACTTACAGGAAAAACCCCATAACAGTGATATCTTAATGGATGGAGTATCCACCGCGAGGGTTCCTAAACATTGTGACTTGTATGAAAACTGCAATTCTACACTGAAGGAAACCAAAGTATTGGTTAAAGCCCTTCATCTCCACCAAAATACAAAAAAAAGAGATAAAATCCATTCAATGAATGTTCTGTCTCCATACTTTACCCAGACCCAGACTCTTCCTTTTGCATATATGCAAATGACAAGCAATTAATTTAATGCAATCATAGACTCTATATAGTTAGTGGGCAGAGGAATGGTGGCGTCAGCTGTTGTTTTGAAGTTAAGAGTTTGTGATTTGAGTGTCTCCATCTTGGCTTTTATTATGGCCATATTTGGACAACAGGGACAGGACTGCTCCAGCCCGATGAGTCAAAGCTGAAGAAATACTAAGTCCTAACTTGATGACTCTAATTGTTAAATTCAGTAATTTTGTAGTAAAGTAATTTTGCAGTCTTGTTGTGGAACTACGGTGGGACTGAGGGGCAAGAAAAATGTGCTTTATTAAATAATCTGAAACTGTTGACTGGACAGGTGAATGAGCTGTTATAACCCTGCATGGCAGATATGAAAGACTTGTATTTAATATACAGTAGTGTCACACTAATGAACAGGAAAAAGGACACTATCACTTATTAGAGGGTCTGAAGACTGAGATTAGGATGAGTTAAACGTGTTCATTATTTTTATATAGAGGTCCTGTGTATTGGATCCTGGACTTTTAAGAACAAACTTTCAATTGTATTCTGTTTTCAAGGTGTTACACAATGGTTACATTTTGATGTTGAGGTCCTTGACCCTTGAAAGGATAAAGCAGGTTTGGAAGATGAATGACTGAATGAATGAATAATAAATTATTAACAAATAGAGCTGAACGATCTATCGTTTTAGTCCGAAAATCGCGATTCCAGACAACACGATTTTCAGATCGTCAAAACCGACGCTTTTCCTTTTTTTTTTTTTTTTTACATTTCTCACAAGGTAGTCTATGGTGTAGAAGCACCCAGAGTGGTGACTCTGTGTCAGCTACCAAGCAAGAAGCTCTATGCTGCGCGTGGACAGGTCACGTGTTCAACACTCCCATTAGTGTCGCTGCTCATTCAACTGCAGACATGGCAGAAGCGGATCCGAGGGGTTTGACTGCGGTCAATCCAGCCGCGATTCGCCTCTTCCTGGTCCAGTCAGCCCTTCCTGGTCCAGTCAGCCACTGGTGAATGACATGCGCGCGATTTGTTTCACGATTACGGTAGATGGCTCTTGTTTCTGTTGCGAGCCGCAACAGAAACAAAATGAGATGGTTAAATGAGGTTTAATTCTACTTGGTACTTGGTTCGGGTTCAGATTATGTCACGTTATCGAGCCGATCCGTTTTTTTGTCGTGGTTTTTCTCAAACTGAACGTTTCTTCTGAACTATGCTGCGTTTTATAGATCACGGACAAACACAATGTAAAGATACGTTCTTTTTTCATTTCCAAAATAAAAGCACTTCCCCAGATAATTTAAACGGTGTTTTCTCTTAATTTTTCCAATAAATCCCCGTGGAACTGGCTTGTATGGGTTTAGTACTCCGTATACTACCAGCACACAAAATATGAAGTACTTTAACTGTATACTTTTGGAGTAATTGTACTGCAAAATCACTTTCAGGCTACAAAACTAATTTTGTTTTGTCCAAGACTGTGCAAGATGCAAAATTAAAAAAATAATACCAAAAAAATCCAATAAGTAGTTTATGAAAATGGCTTGGATTGTATTAGTATTATTTAGTAATTATTTTGTTGCTGCTGGGCCATTGATCAAAATTTTTAATGCCTGATATTTTGTAGATGGTAAAATAAGCAGTTTACTTAAGAAAAAGGCTCTCTTTTTATTTTTATATTTTTGAGTTACTATGACTGTTGTTCCTCAGGCTCCAAATGTTAATAAACAGTCCTGCATTTGAAATCCATTGACTTTAGTTTTCATTCTTGCATTAGCTTTATTGAATTTATTGTTTTAATTAATTTGCACTGAAACCTGGTAAAAAAAAAAAATCGTGGTTGAAATCGAAATCGTAATATCTGTCAGAAAAATCGCAATACAACTCTTTTCTGGAAATCGTTCAGCCCTATTAACAAATAATGCTTTAATCATTTTATACTTAGTGCCGACTATGGTAGAACAGCAATTTTAACATTGTTTTCTCTTATATGAATGAGTTTTGATATCACAGTTGACAAATCCTGAAGTGGCTTATCAGAACTTGTGCATGAAAGGGTTAATGTCACAATCGGCTGCACTTAAACAATGTTTATGCACCATTGTACGATTTTGAGCTGCCCCATATTAGAGATGAGAATACTGATATTTTTGGTCATGGCTTCAAAAATAGTCATGGTCCTCAGTTGCTTTTGGAAAGAAGCTCCCATTGTCTTGGTTTTATGATAAAAAAGGACTGGAATTAAATGCAAAGGTTTCAGAAAATGAGTCAAATCAAATAATCTCTTTGTCCATTTGTTCCATTTGAGAACTCAGATATCAAATCAGAATTCGGTTTTTAAATTATATTAAGCAGTGAGGTGTGTAAATATCAGTGGTGGACCCTCAAGGCCAGCAAGGCCTTCTCTGCTGACCTAACCATAATCAGGAATATATATTTTTTCCACAAATATGTATTAAATTATTCTCCATGGTATATGCTCTTCATTTCATAGATTTCCTAAATTGGTTACTCAGCTTCCAGCCCCAGGAGGAGATTTGGAGGGCGGGGTTTATGTCAGAGTTTTTATCCAATCATTATTCATTATGTGTTGCCAGGGTCGACAATCTGCCTCTCGGGCTTCAATAGCGACTTTGCTGGCGCACAGTTGCTTAACAATGAATTGAAGCTTGTGGCGGGCCTCTGACTGTTACTCAGCAGCGTCAAGTTTGGCTTCACTGGCGCCAGCTAGCGGGCCTATTATAGCGTCAGTGCATGCACGTCTTTTGGTTGCATATGTGATAGAGAGGGGCGGAGCTATGTAAAGCGAGCAGACACGTCAATTTGATAAGCAGGAAACAAGGAAATTGATCATTTGTAAGAAAAGAAAAAAAAAAGATCGTTTGTGTATTGTGACAAGTTTTTTAGTTTTTAAAGAAAAAGTTGTTCTAGTTTTTTCATCTCACAATGGCTGAAGGAGGCGAAGATATCGACTTGCTCACGGATTTAATTAAAACGCCGTCTCAAGAAAAAGTTTTAAAGAAAAGACACTGTAAAGAGAGACTCGCGACCCCCACCACATAGCTGATGACTATGAACGTACACCTGGCTCCGAAAAGTAAGTTAATATTACTGTTAAAAATATATTAATGAAATATTTGGTGTGACTGAACCGTGAAAGGTGTGTGGCCTTGCCGTGGTCAGATTGCAACGACCACGGCCGGTATGATCTACGACCTGGGACGGACCCAGGCACGACCTGGGTCTGTGCCTATCTATGCCTGGGTCCATGATCGGTGCGATGCAATCCGTGCACCGATGGTGTGCACGTGTGTCATCGGTGCACGTGCGTGACTGGTGCATCGACCATGCGGACCCTGATGCGACCGGAACTGGGTCAGACCGTGCACACCTGGGTTGGTCGCTTTGTCTGATCGACGTCATTTCCTTTTATTTCTCTGTTATTATTGTACTCAGTAGACTAATAAATACTCAGTAGACTAATATAACTCTGTTCATGTGATACAGTTGTATGTGTTCTGCTCTAAATACATCATGTGTAGATCCATGGATCAGAATGATGGTTTTAAGATGTGGATTAAGTCGGGTAGGACATCACTGCTGGCCCTGGTCTGAAATGCACAGCCCGCCACTGGTAATTATAGTATGTATAAATAGCTAAAAAAAAAAAAAGTTTTTCTACAAAATTTGAATTTTAGATTTGACTTTATTTTAGATTTGACTTTATTTTTTTCCCATAATTTCAGGCTTAGCTCTCTGTTTACAGCTGTAGTGACACAAACAGACACAGTAATGATGCTGCATTCTACACTGACTTGAGATGTCGATTCAATGGGTGTTGTTATCATATAGTCAATGTGTACGTCAGAATCAGTTATTACATCCATTTTGTACCAATCAACTGAAATCTCAGAGCCTGTAAGTGATATAAGTGTGAGTTACACAAAAGAGGAATAACAGAATTTTGGGAATGATTCTCATCTCTTTCACCGAACAAATTTGCTGTATGAACAAACATCATTAATCTCTGAAAATGTACCTCTTCTCTCTGTGTGCACGAAGGAGGTGTACAAACTTCTCAGACTTTTTAAACGTCAACCCAGAATAACAAATGTGTTCTTTTCCCCTCCTTAATAAACACATTATAAATGATGATGAGTTCTTTTGACTTTTTCCCTTCCGGGGTCACCACAGCAAAATCAATTTGCATATTTGATTTTGCCAGGAGTTTTTACGTCAGATACCCTTCCTGACACAACCCTTGTATTTATCTGGGCTTGGGACCAGCGCAATTATACATTGAGGCTACAGTTGTAGGCAGTAGCGTGAAGGGTCTTGCCCAAGGACCTACACTGGACCCTCAGCCCGGGAATTGAACCTGGGTCCCATATGAACCAGCCTGATGCCTTAGCAACTGAGCTATCCAAGAATGAAGACATTACAAATAAATACACCAAAACTGCTAAAAAATCTATCACCAGGTTCACACAAAAAGAAAAAGAGACATGTATTATTAGATCTGTGTCCAACAAATCCGATTTGGACTTTTTGTTATTGGGCAAACCCAAAAAATAGACCAGTGAGACATTTCAAAAACACAACAGGAATAGAATACCTGCAAATGTCACAATCCATTGAGATACTGGTGTGTTCCTGTCTTCAGTCATAGAGGAGTTCATTCAATTCAATAACAGCGACTCACACAGTCGCGGACAAGACAAAGTGTAGAAGAGGGACTTGCATGGATGTTCCTGGTGGTAGACAACGCGCTCATTTATGAGCTTCAACTTTATTCACCAATCTTGTGGCTCGACACTTTTGACATTGGATGCTTGGAGGGTTCACGGTAAAGATCAGCTCTGACTTTGTCCTTTGATAAAAGTTGACCTTGCGCTGAATAATTGCAGCAAGAGATTGGATATTGAATACATGTATAAAGCCAGACAATGAATTTTACAACAGATTGAAAGAGGTGATACACATTTGAACGAGTTGTGCAATAAAGGGAGCCACTATGCACAAGATTGGTGCTCACAGAAGAAAATTGGCAGAATACATCAAATGTTCTGCGAGCATAACGTCTCCGCAACACTCTGTAGGGCCTTTAATGTGAAAAATAGCCCAAGGGCCTTGTGGAGTGTGTTTTATGTGGTTGGAGGGGTTAAAGTACGCCTGTACGTCGGTTCGTGTAGAGATGTTGAAGGGATTGTCAGATTTCCCCAGTGACGCTCTCCCTCTCTAGCTTTCCCTCGCTCGCCCGCCCGCTCTCTCCACCTCCCTCTCTCCCTCTCTTAGTTTCGTGCCACTGAAGCGTCGCTCGAGTCCCACAGACAGTAACGTTGACTATCTGGGAGTGATTTATGTAGTCATAAGGGCTGTACCGTTACGGACCTTGGCCCTTATTTTATTCTGACACTTATTATTGAAATGAGACATTTGGGTGTAAAGAGGAGCCCCAGCCATTTTCTCGCTGTGATGATGAGGTAGCAGTCGTGGTCACATCAGATCTCGTCTTTAAAGTATTTTGAAAGACTTCAGGGGACCATTTTCTGCCGCTTCCCTACTGACCGGGACCGTTCTGACTTGTGTAGACTTTTTATAATGAAATTGTAAAAAAACTTAGTGGACAGATGGGCGCTGAGAACAACACAGTGTTGCTTGAGCTGCAGTAACAGCGGCTGCGGTTCAGGTGAATGTGGCAGATTTCGGTTCTGCAGTGAGCGGCGCTCCTGTCTCCTCTGGATTGCTGAGTCGAGTCAACTGGAAAAATCAACAGACAATAAACTAGCTGGAGAGGGGATAGATGATCTGTGAAGTGGAACGACGAATGACAAGCAGTCAGCTGTAAGTCATGGAAGACACAATCTACTGCTCTGAGAACCGCAGGAATTTATGCCATTAACAATGACTTTCACCATATTTTGGATAATAATGAAACACATCTGCTATTTGGTTAGAATTAGCCTAAAAGAACGTGGTATTAAAGAATGATTCTCTTTATGGATCATAATAGAATCAAGCTATAACACATTAGAGTTAAACACTGATAGAAGGTCCCTAAACACTGATAAGATGACAATAGGTTTTATCAGCAAAAAGCCATTGCACTCTTTTATGACTTCTCATCCAACAAGATAATTGTCAAACTGAACGTCACAGTCAAAGCAAAAAGTACATAAATAGATCAAATCCGCAAACATCAACTTTAGTCATGAACCCATAAACCTAAAAAAAATCTAGGGGCTATTTTTTTTTTTATTTTCAGTGTTGTTACCAAGAATGTAGACCTAAAACAATGGAACAAATGCTATATTATTTCACTGCTTATTTTCTAAATCGGTAATCCTCTCCCTTTTGAACGTCTTGACCTGAGTGACGTGTCATCTTGGTCGTAGTAAATAAATGTGTAACAGGAGGCTTTTAAACATCAAAGCGGCACTTTGAAAAAGTATCTTCCAACAGCATTATTTACTGGAGGAACTTAAGGTGAAGACACACTGGCTCTAGTATTTACGCTGCGCTCAGTACGTCCCCATTAATAACCCTGTACGTGTGAGCTTTGGCTCTTCGACATTGGCAGAAACAGAGCATTTTTGAAGCTCCTAGCTGGAGAGGAAGTATGTTTGAAGGGATGCATTTATTAAACACAGAGTAATAATATTTTGCTCTGCCAGGTAGTTCTGAAGCTTAGTTGACATTTATGCTGTACCAGGCAGAAAGCAAACAGTAAAATTGATATTATACCAATGAAGATGAGAAGAAGGTTTGTATGGAAGTTTCCTACTCTATACTTAGGAATCCAGTGAATCCAATTCGCTTATTTCATTTGGCAGGAGTTCTTGCACCAGATGCCCTTCTTCACTGGATGGTCTTACTGGGGCTCGAACTCAGTACCCCCTAGTCACCGGCCTGGTGTCTTACCAACTGAGCTATCCAGCTGGAATTCTTACACCATATTTATAGGAACCACAAATTCACAAAATGAATAATCTTGTATAATTCCTAAATTTGAGACATGGTCCTGATACCGTCTCGCTTCCACTGACTTCTCCCAATAATCAATATTAAATCCCTGAAGACTATTCTTTGAAATGTAGAAGTTATGGTTCACTGCTAAACAAATATTGAATTTACTGATTATTATTGTTATACGTAATATTAGTGTCTAGGAATAAGTATGTAAGAAATCAAGGGTTCACAATTAGACTTGTCTTTTTTTCTGAAGTAGCTGTTCAGCATCTCAGTTTGTAAGTAGAACCAGTTTGGTTTGGTTTTCCCATACCCTGTTGACAATCAACTCCTCTGTTATGATCTTTAACAGTAGGTGTGTTGGTCCCCAAAAATGTGGACATGTTATGGAGAACTCAGAAACCTGGACACCAGTGGCCGTACTTAAACTGAGATTCAATTCCATTTATTTTCAGTGAGCTCTCTTGCTCTATTGAGAATATCCCAGAGCAATATACAGTATAAATTACACCTATAATATTCAGAATAATACTGGAATCTCAGTGTGTGTGTGTGAGGAAACTAAATTTATCAATAGCTATCTGCAAATCAAGAAAAATCCTGCCAACATAATATCCTCCAGGTCTGGTTTATCTGTAAATAAAACAGATGTATAAGACAGGTGTTAGATGAGGATACTGCAGCGCTGAAACGATTCAATTATCGTGTCTTGCAAAGTTATCCTCAGAATATTCAAATTTAATACTCTATTCACGTTTGACTGTTGTTTAAATTGCTAACAACCGTTGATATTTTTAGATTATGGATCATTTGTTACATTTATCCACCACAGTGTGACGTTTAAGCTCTGGAAAATTCTTGTCATGCATGTTCAAATGTCTGGGTCTTGTCCCTGGCTAGTGAAACATTTAGAACTGTCTTTACAACACTGACACTCTTCCAGAAGAAACACTGATATTTTGGATTGACACAAGAATATCAATATGAGATACAGAAAAGTCTTTTTTTTTTTTTTTATTCTGCATCAGCACTCCGTTGTGATGACTGACCAAATGCAGTGTGTGCCTCTCCTCCGTCTATCTCCAGTCTCCAGCTGTACTTCCCTTTGTTCCCATCTACTCTATCGTCAGCTCCTCTGACGCTGTCACCACTCCTCACAGCGCCTCACACACAGATGACTGGACCCTAACACTCCGGGGTCATGTTTTCTACTCCCAAAAGATGAGATGAAACAGGCGTGTAATCAACATCTCTAAATACTACACTCCTGAGGCTGTATGACCTACATGTTCCACTTTCTCCATCTGCCTGCACACACTTAACACCCCACAGGCTGCCACTCAAACCAGCAGGTGAAGGCGCACGGGAGATACACGAGTGTGCGGAGAGGGAGACGCTCGCTGTATCTACAGATGTTGAGCACAAAAACCAAGGTTATCTGCTCCAGTTAAAAAAAAAAAAAGCCTCTGATGCAATTTCTTTAAGTCGCTGAAAAGCCAACTTTACTTGTCAAGTGCAGTTGAAGTAGAAAGAATGACCTTGTTTCATCATTTTTGCCCTTTTCTTGCTCAACCAAGATTCAAGCGTAAAGACAAACGTTTTCTCTGCATGCACAGTGTCGGACTCCTTAAACTAAAAAAAAAAACAAAAGCATTTCATTAAGATTCAAAGTGCTACATGTGAGCCATAATGTAATGTATGCAGTTAATTTGAAAGCATAAAAAAGCTAATGGACTATTAGTGTCTTGTGCCTGGGGCTGCCGTTTCTCCTTGCTGAAGAAGTACATCAATCACTTCTATCAGTAATTCCCTGCAAGCTGCTGGCAGTGTCTGTGCCTCTCGTTACACAAACTCAGATGAAACGGCATCAGATGTGGCTAAAGTTGACACCTGAACAGATAAACCGTGCCCCTCTTTACTACCACTGTCACTACATTCTGCCCTGGGTCTTTGGAGATATTGATGGGAGGCAGGAGTCGATGAGACAACAGCGCGGACAGAGGAGACGCCCCAGGAGCACAGCTAAGCCCCTGCATGTTCGCTCTTTCTCGGCTGTTCTTATACCTGGAGGATAAACGATAAGATGGGACACAGATGAGAGCACCTTTAAGATTGCCCTTCGCTGTAGGCGTCTACATGACACGTTGCTGTCAGAACAGTAACTTTAGCTGAAGTTTTGGAGTATCGGGTTTGTTTGCTTGTACAAGCGCAGAACGGCTTAAAGTGCCAAGAAATATTTACCGAAGCGCAGGCTTAATGCACTCAGCTGCTTCACAACTGCACACATTTTGAATTTCTTTGTCGGTGTGCGAGTGCCACAGTGTGATTGAAAGAAAGAAAAGAGGTTTCATCCATTTGCTTCACTCCACTAAGCTGGTTTACTGCATTTGTTGTGGGAAGGCTGGTGGTCCTCTCAGGGGCTTTGGATGAAAACACATTTCTCTTCTGGCTCCAGCTGCTGCATATCCATGTGCAAACAGCCAACAGATGCGTCTTGGTCCAGCTATTCCATCCCAGCATCTATTTCCTTCCAACTCCATATTTTACCTGATCACCTCCACGGTCCAATTGTAGAGCAAATGAACTCTCATGAATAATCACTATTGTTTAGTTCCAGACTACTAACATAATTCATGTTGTCTGTTTACATATGGAGCTGTTTTGGCCATGAAGCACTTGCAGAGCTGGACTCGATAAACACTACAGCTGCTAAATAATTTGTTGCAAGCAGATTTTGTTTACCAGCATGTGTTTATGAATGAATATGTATTTGCATACTTTGGATAAATACTTGAAGAGAATATTTTTTTGGCTGGTGAATCCACATTAGAAGTATGTGTGGTGGCTCATATGGTTCACTTGTTTATGTTTTTTAGGTTTGTTTTTTCCCCTCTTTGGTCAATGTACCTTTGTTGTTTTTTTCTTTTATTATTATTTTTTAATTTTATGTATTTTTGTTTGCTTGTTTGTTTTTTATGTCTGTCTGGGTTTGCTTGTTGGTTGTCTCTGAACCTGCTGTTGTGGGTAAGGATATAAGTAATACTGCCCTCTGAAAAATCAAAATTAAACATTATAACAAACATGTATAAAATATGTATTTGTGATTCAACTTTCAAAGCCTACAACACAAAGCAAAATCGTTCACAAAAGCAATATGACTTTTTTTTTCTGTTAATTTAAAATGCATATGCAAGTGTCAGCAGCAGGTGTAATCACAATGACGTAGATCCAGATGCCCCTCATCTCCAAACAGAGCTGTTAGCAGATCTTTAGCGAGGGAATAATGGAGAATATCTGAAAAGCTGCAGTGAGCCTTAAAGAAAACCTTCCCCATCTGTCACATAGGACTTTAGTGTACAGAGCCACACAACTAACTGAGGCAAAGGATTTAAATGGGTTGACATCAGCCAAAGAGACGCACTGAGGATGGCGCCACCACATCCGCCTCACGCAGGAGTTAAAGCTATTTAATATTCCTGTGTTGATTGGGGGATTAATTGTTCCATCTGGCTGTCATGAAAACCAGTCAACAAAATGAGCAAGAGCAACTCCCTGTCTTGTCTCCCCCTCGTTTTGTTGCGGCTACGGTGTATGGTTAGCAAGTGGCGAGGCTGGAAGAAAGAGGCGGAGCCTAGTACTGGACAGGCCATACCAGAGGGAGGGCTGGGAAATTTGATCTTTTTATTTATTTATTTTTTTTTTTTTGCGGGACTGTCATATGCCATAGGCTGCCTCATTTATCTGCTCCAACTCCTTTGTTTCCACCGGGCGTCCCTGTTGGAGGATTAGGCTGCAGAGCGAGAGAGGATGAAAGACTGAAGGAGAAGACGACACACGAGACGGTCTCAGAAACTGTTTGAGATAATCATTACAATGATCCGTGTTTCTTTAATACAGTACTTAAAAAAAAAAAACCTTAATGTATGTGCAGCAGTATTTAATAACTGCTGACTGGGCAAAAAAAAAAAAACTAGAATGAAGGCAGGTTTCAAGCGAGAAGGAAAGAGGAAAGGGCGGGGTGGGGATGGTGGGGGTCT
>JAPTHA010000024.1:20637746-20649062 GCA_029814585.1 Gymnapogon annona
AAACAGCATTTTTACAGATTTAGGTCTGGTTCTTTTGGATGCAATATGTAAATATGAGCGAGTAGTTCTGTTTGTACTTGAGGGATGGTGGGGGTGGGGAAGGGTTAATTATCCCGGATACCCCTGAGCTCCAAAATCCTCAGGTGCGCTCGTCCTCTTTTGGAACCTCGGGAAACAACAGACATAATGCATGTAAAGTTATGAGCATTGCAGAGTAATCAGTTAAATCTGCCTCTGGGCTGAATTAGACATGTTTTAGGAAGGCGGTGTTCACTGCCACTGCATCATATTTTGGAGAGCATTTATGTATTTTGTTTTTAGCATCGTTTTATATTACTTTACTTTTTATTTTTCACAAGACAAGGTTACTGTTACAGCCATACACTACAAAATGACATTCCCAACCCATAATAGAGTATTATGAGACAACAACAAACAAAAAACACATGACACGTACACTGACAGAGAAAAAAAAGAGGGAAAAAAACATGAATAAGTGAAACCGAGAGACATAGCGTAGTTTTGGACTGTGTTTTTGGACTAATCCTCTCCTACAAGCATTTAAAATGATAAACCAGGCCGTTATAAACAGGATTAGTCATGGCTGCTTGTATACAGCCACAGATAACTGCTGTACATGTGTGATGTGCTAATGTACCAAACCACGAGTCTGTTCATTAACAGATATATTGTTTCATCTCACATGACGCTCTATTGTACATTTTCTGTGGAAAGGATTAAGTAATCAGAATACTTTATTAATCCCGAGGGAAATTGGATCAAGATTTATTATTAACAAAGAATTCCCTCAAAATAAGAGGCATGGGTCTATTTAGAATGGAAGAATATGCTCTGTCCTCTTGATAAAAAGACTATTAACCTTTAATTTATTTCACTATTAGCCTTAATTTTTTTCAAGGGTTTAGCGCACTTTTCACTTTTTAGTGACACTGAAATCAGCAAGAACCTCCATGAACAGTGGTGTTTATTAGATTAGATTAGATTAGATAGTACTTTATTAATCCCTCGGGAAGGTTCCTCTGGGAAATTAGTGAATACAGCAGGAGAATACAAAGAATAGAAAAACAGATATACACAACACTATAACACAATATACTCTTGTACAACATAGAGAGTAGACACGATTGAAGTCCAAGAGATGATACTGAGGGACTGCGACTTGTCGTCTGGAGCCGAGAGACGGTGTGTGAATGTCCTTGCAGGCCACTGTAGCATAGCGCATTTAGCCGCCAACAGCTAACAGTTCAAATGTTCCTGTTGGGCCCACTTTCTGTTGAACTTTTCTAAGCATAAGCGATTGACATACATTTTTATTTCAGATGTACAACATCGTTTTTCCAAATTCACAAGAACAGGGTTTAGATTTAGATTTGTACATGTACAGTTTTACAGGTTCACAGATCATGTTGACAGCTACAATTTCACACACAACAGCCTCATTGCGCGATGGTGTGTATGTTTTAAGTATTTATTCATTCTTTTATTAATTCATTCATACATCGTAAATGATTGATTTTGCTGCCAATGTGAATGGTGGGAGAATATCTTCCCCTCTTTGTTTTTATAAAGGGTGGTTCATTTATCCTGTGTTAAAGGAAACACTAAAAGGAAACTCCAACACTTCAAAATGCTCTCACCATGGCTGACACTGAGACAAATCACACACTTCTGTACTTTCACTTACTGTTTTGAGTGCGTAACTCAGAGACCAACACTGTCTGTCATGGCAAAATGGAGTTCACTGTGAGTACAAAGATGTACACTCAAATCAGTAGAGAAAAGTGGAGAATAATCATCATGGTTCACCATCATGGTTGTGTAGAGAGAGTGGAGAATGTACAAATGACAGAGAAGGAGGCAGTGGCAAAAATCACATTGACCATCACAAAGTCATGGTCATGATAAAATAACTTATACTTAATAGGAATGGAAGTACAGCTTAGAGAATAATACGATACAATACAATAGGTCTTTAACTGTCCCGGCTGGATAGCTCAGTTGGTAAGGCACCGGGCTGGTGCACAGGGGACCCAGGTTTGATTCCAGGGATGAGCGTCTAATGGCTTGTTTCAAGAAGGACATCCGACGTAAAAACTCCTGCCAAATCAATTATACAAATTGTATTCGTTGCGACAAAAAAGCTGAAAGAAATCATCATTGATACAATAGGCCTTTAACTATAGTTAATGAAATGGCCCAATGAGGCCCAACCTGAACCTAAACCTGGGACGACAGTCATGGGTCATCAGGGTGAACAGCAGGGGACTCAGGACGCAGCCCTGGGGGGAGCTGGTGTTCAGGGCGATGACCCTGGAGGTGTTATTACCCAATCAAACATGCTGGGTTCTGTTGGTCAGGAAGTCCAACAGCCAGTTACATAGGGGGGTGTTTATCCCCAGGGGCCCAAGTTTGCTCCTGGGGGATGATGGTGTTGAACGGTGAGCTGAAGTCCAGCAACAGCATCCTCACATGGGTGTTCTTACTCTCCAGGTGCTCCAGGCTCATGTGGAGAGCAGAGGAGATGGCGTCCTCAGTGGAGCGGTTGGGTTGGTCAGCAAACTGGAACGGGTCATATGATGGGGGCGGCACAGACATGATGTGATCCTTAACCACCCGCTCGAAGCACTTCATGATGGTGGATGGTATAGCAACGGGGCGAAGGTCATTAAGGCATGTGATGGTGGAAGACTTTGGAACCGGGGTGATGGAGGCTGACTTGTAACACGATGGAACCACAGCCTGGTTCAGTGATGTGTTGAAGATATCCGTGAACACCTGGGCCAGCTGGTCAGCACACTCTTTTATCAGACGTTCTGGGATGTTGTCAGGGCCTGCAGCTTTCCGTGCGTTGACTCTGCTCAGAGCTCTCCGCACAGCAGCGGCTTCAAGACTGAGGACCTGATCATCGGGGTGGGGGGGGTGGATTTCTTTGTGGTGTGTTGTTCACATCCTCAAATCTTCCATAAAAGTCATTCAGGGCATTGAGGAAACTGATGTCATCCGGACAACGGGGGGATCTCCACATTAACATCTGCACATGTAGAGATGCTAATTTCAAGCCAAAAAAAAAAAAAAACAGACAGTGGTTTCTAAATGTTTTCCAGAGCTGTAGTTACTGGAACCTGTCTCTGAGGAAAAATGTGTTTTATTAAATAAACCAGGGGTGGCCATGGCTTGGGTAGTAGAGCAGGTAGTCTGGTAACTGAAAGGTTGGCGGTTCGATTCCCAGTCTCTCCATGTGCCATTGTGTCCTTGTCCAGGGTACTGGTGACTTGTCCAGTACCACCTTCGCCCTTCAGTAGCTGGGATAGCCTTCGTCATCAATATGGTCCCGTAGTAGGGCAGCCTTGTACAGCAGCTCCTAACTTTTTTCCTACTTTAAGTTTTTCTGCCTCAACTCTTGTGGTCGTGAACAACATGGACATGTGTCATTTTTGAAGTTTTTGTGAGTGTACTAGCTTGTTTGCTACTCTCACGGGCCACCTCAACACCAACGTGGGATCGTGAGCCAGTCTGTCTACATTTGGGATGAGCAACAGCAGGTACTCCCAGAGAGGGGCCCATGTGACTACGGCATCAGTGCAGCAGGTTGCAGAGGTGGCGTCGTGTACTGGGATGTGGAGGGGACGGTACAACCAGGGTTTCCATTGGTTGCGGTGTATAATGGTTGATCTACCAACCATTCTACTATCATGATGGATAATGGCTACTGTTGATCAAACTACGGCGGGTGTACAAGTTGAGCGACCCGGCTGTGAAGGATTACTGGCTCAAAGACTCCACCAGACTCTTTCGTTTTTTGATTGTTTTTTCTACTGGTGAGAGCGGACTGAAGAGGGGGGAGAGTGGCGTAGGAGAGGGGGGGGACTGACGATGCATCTGAATGAGTTACGGTGTGTGATCTGTTTGTTGCGGTTACGAACATTGTACGTTTGAACTGTTAGCGGTTAGCAGCTGAAGTGCTACGCTACGGTGGCCTGCGAGGACATTTACTTCCGTCTCTCAGCTCCATATGATGCATCACAGCCTCTCGTTATCATCTCTGGACTTCAATTATGTATGCTGTATATGTTGTCTATGTTGTACAAGAAATCAATTGTTGTATATCAGTTCTACTCTGTTTTTCTACTCTGTGTTCTGCTGCTGTATCTGGAATTTCCCCTTGTAGGACAATAAAGGTCTGTCTGTCTGTCTGTCTGTCTGTCTGTCTGTCTGTCTGTCTATCTATCTATCTATCTATCTATCTATCTATCTATCTATCTATCTATCTATCTATAGGGTCCAGTGACCCCTGCAACCTGCAGGGTCCAGTGACCCCTGGAAGATGAATGAATGAATGAATGAATAAATAAACCTTCAACTATTTGACTTAGCAGACTCTGAGTGATCAAGAGGTTCAAGAGGTTACAAGAGGTTCCACATAAAACAAATGACACTTGAATCAGTTCTGGAGAAATTTTCGGACTTTGATAAGGGGCGAAACATCTTCAAGTCGAAATTCAGTCCAGTGGACTTGATTCAATTGCCTAGAGATACCTTCAACCTGGACCAATGAGACTTTACACAGACTTACTATTTAATATGTCTATGGGCATCAGCTCTGGCTCCAGTTGAAACCGGTTGGAGTCATAAATTCCAACTTTAGCCACACCAACCCCAGTTGACGTCTGTTTCCCATGTGTAGTCATTTAATGTCTGTGTCTATTGTTTCTTAAATCAAGTCAAATCAAATCAAAGTTTATTTATATAGCACCAAGTCACAACAACATGTATTTCACAGTGCTTTACATATAGAGTTGGTCTAACCAGACTCTTGGATTAGTTGTAATAGAAACCCAACAGAATCCTCCAGGAGTAAACACATTAGTGACAGCAGGGAGGAAAAATTTCCTTTTAACAGACAGAAACCTGGAGCAGACCCCGACTCCTAAAGGATAGTGGTCTGCCTCGACCAGCTGGGGTTAAAGGGACAGGGAGAAGCAAGAGAAAGAGAGAGAGAGGGAACGAATGAGGAGGAGGGGTGAGAAGGCGGAGATAGAGGTAAACACGTGGAATTATGATCAGTTCCAAATGCAAATTATGCATGTAACTAGCTGAGAATACTTTGTTTCAATGGTTACAAATGTTTGCTGTCCTAAAAGCATCTATACCGACAATATCTTTAAAGTGAAACCGGTTCAATTTAAAACCACAATGAGCTATGATAAAGTAATTCTTCTGTACTAAACAGCCAAATTACTTTGAAACTGCACTGACGATGATTTCTTTCGGCTTTTTCCTGTTCAGCAAATCCAATTCGCATATTTGATTTGGCAGGAGTTTTTACGTTGGATGCCCTTCCTGACACAACCCACTGGAAACTTATCCCAGGAATCAAACCCAGGTCCCCCTGGTGCTGTACCAACTGAGCTATCCAGCTGGAACTTTGAAACTGCACTAATTTTGTTAATTTGTGCATGTAAGTCTACGAAGAGGAGATACTCATTATTATTTTTATTATTATTATTTTTTTATTATTATTATTATTATTATTATTATTATTATTATTATTATTATTATTATTATTATTATTATTATTATTATTTTATTCTGTTAAACACCTTAGATCTCTATGAAGGTTTACTGGACTTAACTTGTGTCGTCGTCTACACCGACTACTGTATGATCAAATATCACTTCAATGGTTGCAGTTTTATAATGTACCATACATCTGACACTATTCTTCAAACGCTTTAACAAAATGATTTTATTCTATGTCTTACAGAGACTAACATAACACACTGCAACTCCCACAGCAGCAAAAAAAAAAAACTGGATGAGCAATTGCAGCCTTTATATTTCATACTGGCTTTACTCTTGGTACAATATCCTATTATTTGATAAAATAAGATGTGTAGTAGCATGGCTATCAATGGTAGACTGCTTTAATATTTTTTCTCATTCCGTTTCATCGTGCTCTATCTCTCCCACTCCCGTGCACATGCTTACCTCTTATTACTATAAAAAGGTCTTGTAGGCATATTGTAAATTAGATTCCATTCAACAGTGAAGGCTGAATAGCTGGGCTAATATTTCTTTTGATGATCAGAAACACCGAGGGACCTGATAGCCATTCATGTGTGGTCATATTGTCGGACTAATGTATTGCATTCATTTTACCAATGATCCAAAGGGTGTAATATTTCTTTCAAAAAAAAAAGAAGAAGAAAAGAAAAAAACACCCTGTGTAATTTCCTATGTTTGGCCATTTTTGATGAGAATCAGTGTGCACAAAAGATCTCAGAGTGTGCAAAAGGTATCTGAGTGTTTTGGTCTGATACACAACATATTGAATCTAATAAAACAAATATGGGATGTAAATAGAAAAGATGAGAAAATGTAAGCTAACATGCTAATACTAATAAACTAAGTAATTCACAGTTAACGCGGTGAAGGCTGCCTTTTGGCCATTTGTTGTTAATATTTTTACAATACTCATTTATTTATAAATGAGTATTGTAAAAAGTACTGTTCTTTTATGCTGGTGTGTGTGAAATTTCCCCTCGCGGGACGAATAAAGGTATATTCAATTCAATTAATTCAATTTAAATGTTCAGTTTCTACCATGAGAATATTTGAGAAGACATTAAACTGAGAAACAGGAAAACATAGAAGTTATTCAACTGATTTAAATTTTCTCATTGTAGGGTTTGAGAAAGAAAATAACATTTAAAAGATGAGTAAATGGTACAGTAATAATATGAGTCATGGAAGAATGAGACTGTTTATTTCTAAATCAAAAATCAAATCAAATGTTTTTTATTGTCATCATACAAGTACAACGAAATTACACAAAAAACATTCAGCAGTCAAATGGTGACCTGCCTTTCAACCATATTACTGCATTATCTGAAGAATGCACTGACAGATCTCGATTTCATTTTGACTTTGTAAGTGTTTTGTGGAATGTTTAACCAGGTGTCAAAACGCAGCAGGAGTAATTTAGATAAAAGGTCCAAAAATGAAAAGTATTGGGACAAAACTCAAATAGTCATTGCTTGTTTTATTCTTTTGATTTAATTTTTGCATATCATTTTGATGAAATTTCCACATTATTTTTTATTTTGTAAATATTTTTACCATTTTTGTTCATTTTCTTGTTCATTTTGTGTAATTTTTTTCTATTTTAATTTTTGTAATGTTTTTTTTTCCTCATGTTTGTTTACTTCGTGGCTCATTTTGTTCTGAAATTTAAATACTTGTTGTTCTTCAGCGTTCACAGTTCATGTTCAACATCCTAGATGTCTTCTTGATATACTTATATTCTTGAGTGCCTTATTTAGTCAAAATCTGTTAAACTTCAATTTCTGTCTTTGTCTGTTTCTGTTACTCCACCCTGTTTTGACTCTAAAACACATAGCAAAACAAAAACCACTGAAGAAAAGGAACACAAGCACATATACGTCAGCAACCAAACACACATTCCAATTTGGTGCTCTATTTAAACTTAAACAGGAAGCTATCATGTCAATGCTAACGCTGCTCAACATCAGTACCAACAAAGGAAAGTATTTATTCATCATTCATGTAAATATATCTGCAGAGAGTAATGAGCTAAACTGTAAAATAAAGGTAATAACGCATCATCTTCTGTGAGACTTATTTATCAGTAAAATCCATGGAGTTTGGTAAATGACACTGGATGTAGATGTTTGTTTTATGTTCAGTTAATGACCTATTTTTCTATAAAAAAAAAAAAAAAAAAGGAACTGTTGAACTTACTCAGAACTTTTTGGAACATCACCATGACTGGTGAATGAGATATGAGAAAATATCTGATTTACGTTGGAACAAAAATGTTAAATGCAGAGGATAATATTCTAATAAATTATGAAGAGAACGATTAGATTCAGAGGAAAAGAAAATCTTTGGATACCAAGTTTTGGTCTTTGAGGTTTAAGAAGATTCTAAGCAAATGGGTGAAGAAATGAGCTCATAAAATGCACTGTTCGCTCAGAAAAGGAGCTTCAGTTCTTCCTCTAGTATCATATGAAAAACACTGGCGCATCCTTTCTGAAGGGACAGCAGATAACACCAGCCCACGACTCACCGCGGCGTTAACTTCAGCCCACCAGAGCGTTAACAAAAGAACATCACCATGACAAACAACACATGCATTTGCTGTAACTGCACAATGTCTTCTGTGTTTTCAGTTCATTCTATGGATGTGTCTCTTCTCTTCTACCGGTTATTTCATGCATTGTATTTCAGGCTTAAGACTAATTAGTTTCTAACTCCCTCAATTACAAATGCCTCGACAAAATGAAACTGTAGGCAGTGAACCATACATTGAATCTTAAATAGGAAGAGAACTTTATCCAGGACAGGGTGGTTTTGATGGGGTGGAATTTAGGTAAATCATGTTAATAATGACCTCATATGCAGTTCTAATATGACCTTTTAGATATATTGTCATATTGTTGTGTGTTTGGCTGGATAGCTCAGTTGGTATAAGGCACTCATAGCTCAGGGTTCGATTCCCGGCATGAGTGGTTGGTGGGTTGTGTCAGGAAGGGCATCTGACGTTAAAAACTCCTGTGAAATCAAATATGTGAATTGGACGCCGTGGCAACCCTGGAAGGGAAAAAGCTGAAATTCCAATACATGTATTGTCATAAATTATTGTCATATATTAAGAGTGATTCTGGATAAATACATCTGGAGGGGGTTTGCATCACATCAGCCTCAAAGCAACTGATTATGTCAACACGTCTTCACATTTTTAGGAATTCTCCCTCACAGTTCCTCGACTTATAATGAATGTTTCATTAAAGTAAAATTCTTTTTAAAAACAATGAAGTATATTCAGTGTCATTTTGTGGATTTTACCTAGTATTTAACAGTTTTTTACAGATTTTACCTAGTATTTAACAGTTGGTCATGGCTACTTCAGAGAAGATATACTTTATGCATTAATTTGTAGACTTAAGCAAAAAAAAAAGAAAATAGAGTTTTACAAATACAAATCACTGTTTACAAAGAGCTATGTATCACTGTGCTCCACTTCTTCTAACACTCGCCTATTGTGAAACCAGAATTAAAATCTAGGACACAAAACAATATACATTTATTATCGCTTCGAGCCATGGGAAAACACAAGCTCTTGGTAACAATCCACTGGAATTTATTCATTCGATATTAGCATGTCTTTTTCTGGACATGGAATGCGACACTATGGAAACATGGAGCTATTGTTTATCTGTTGTTAGGTAACCCATTTCAGTGATAATTTCATGATACTGGGCGCTGCTACTGTACCTTACTAATATTACTGTACATTATTAATATTTAAAAGTACTACTGGTCATTTTTTCTGGTGTCTTCCTTAATCAAAAATACACATGTATGTCAAACAGCAGCAGCCACCTCTATCTGGATTTTGTGGGATGCACAAGACACACACACTCACCCACACACACGAAATGTCATAGATTGGCAACTGATAACACAAAATAAATATGTAGGATACAAAAGTGCAAAATTGCTGAAGTGAATAATATCAAAGCCATGGGTGTCTGCAGTGCAAAGGTGACAACACACACAGTCAATATAGATAAGAAGTAAATAAGATGGACAGTGCAATAATGCACAACAATGTAAACAGTACTATAAACAGTGAAAATACTATTCATCAATGTAAACGGTAACAGTGAAAATATTATACATCAACGTAAAACAGTACTATAAACAGTATAAACATTGCACATGAAGTCAAATACAGTTTAATAGCCTGATGGCTCGGAGGAAGATGGTTAAATTATAATAGAGAAAAAACAGGCGTCCTTTAATCAGCTTCTTGTGTGGTATAATGTCATTTCAAATGAAATAACATGTTGCAACTCTATTGTTGCGCCGCTATCGCTGGGATCTTAGTGTGGTGAAATCAAATGTATTTACAAAATAAAAAACAATGAATTTTCTCTCCCATCGTAAGGACGTACACATGAGTGATAAACTGCTCCTCTAAGGCTGCATGACCTTTGGCTACACTGAGATAGTGTCTCACATAACCATGTATCATAACACAACGCATCATTGGATATGTGTTTTTTTTTCCCTCTCATTCTCAAATGCCAGAGATGCTACACAATTGTAATGGCTCACATTTCACTCGGCCGTCACAGGCAATTGCCACATTGGCAAAAGAGGCAATTATTTTTCTGTTTAGCCGGTTATGGGGATATAGTATGTCAAACACACATCCCGGCCCCTGAGGTGGAAAACACAAACCTGTTACTTTGCAACCACCATCACACCTTTTAGCCTGTGCTTACACATCGGTATTGTCTGATCCAAAAAGACATAAAAAGGAGTCCACATGTTACACCTTTTATCAGCAGCTGGCCTGTCTTTTCAGGGGAAGTGAAATAGCCAGCGGGTACCGATATGTCTGTTTTGATAGAAAAAAAAGAATAAAAAATCAACACTCAGAGGTAAATGATAGACGTTGAAAAAAAAAGGCTAATTAAATTCCCCCGTCAATCCACATCTGTTTGATCCTGTGTTCCTGTCAGTCTGCATCAGGATTTCTCACCGCATTATATAAAGACTGAAGAGGCATGATAATTACGTTCAGACACGTCAGACCACCTTGTGAAGATGTACTTCCATTTTTTTTTTGCCCATTTCATTTTTATTCGCTGAACACGCTGTACTTTATCATAAGAAACTTCTAAACAATTCTTTTGCACCTATTGACCCTTCCTATTCACAGAGGAATAGTCTCTCCTTTTATGGAGTCCAGTCTGAAATTCTCCAGTTTTTCTCATTATATCACCGACGTATACTTCCTAGACTTAAGCATTTGTCTTTCTAAAAGTCAAACGCATAACTCGATCCTTCCTTGTGCTCTTTGATAGAAGACCATAAAATATTAATTTCACAACAGCTGTCTGGAGCACTCTTGTTATTCAACGTGGGCCATCAGCCTTCTAATAATATTCCTTGGGTTTTGTCTCATTTGTGTGTCCCCATCGAGGTGTCTGTAATCTCCTTCATTATTAATCTCGTGGAGCAGAAATGTCATGCCGGCAGCTTCAGCGCACACCAGGCATCATTTAATTCTTGTTTACCAGTCTTCCTCTTTTGCCCCTGTGAAACCGCTCGTTCCTGCCATACAACCATGTTTCCCCCTAAAGAATAGTCTTCTCATTCTGTCAGGAGGGAGAGCATTTGCATTGAGATCAACAGTGTTCTTCCCACCGTTTGTCTTATCATTCCCCTAATGGATCACAACAACCATTGTGCCTCAGATCT
>JAPTHA010000024.1:20673765-20685398 GCA_029814585.1 Gymnapogon annona
GTGTGTGTGTGTGTGTGTGTGTGTGTGTGTGTGTGTGTGTGTGTGTGTGTGTGTGTGTGTGTGTGTGTGTGTTACGTGTTTTTGTCTGTTGTCTCTGACCCTGCCATTGTTGGTTGGAAATGTCATCATGTAGTACATGAACATAAACGTCTTATGAAATCTAAAATATAATATTTTTTTAAAAGAGTTGTCATCATACTTAACTCTTTCATGCATGAATTATGAATTTCTTTGTGACTGTGACATTAAGACTCACTCAATATAAGAGAAAATAACCTTAAAATAGTTGTCCACTGTACTGAGCACGATGCAAGAAAGGGTTAAGAACACCGTCATCTTTATGAGCTGTCTGAGACATTTCTATATTTAGTAAATAAATGTATGCCATGTATCTGTCGACATGACTTTCAGTATTTATCTATACTATTATAACTTGACTATAAAACTACTGTTATAACCAGACAGTCCACTGGTCTACAGTGGTCTGGAAAGTCATATAAATGAAACAGTACAGAACAAGAATAAGAACTTCATCTGCTACGTTTGTCCATTCTCTTTTAATTAGACAGATCATTTTAGGCTTCAATTTGAAGACTTAACGTTATTAAAGTGATCTATGAATGGCTGCCAGATTTTATAGAATTTGCATTGCTGCCTCTTCGAAGGATTTTTTTTACAGTCTTCGTGCCAGTAAGCAAACAAATGATACCATGTGGTGTTCTCTGTTGTTTTGTGTTATGTCAGAGTCTATGTTTCCTAGAACTGCTATCGGGGGATTTGGGTCAATAGGTCTACATAAAATACTTAATAATGGCTGAAAAATGCTGTTCCAATAATTTGACATCCTCGTACAGTTCCGAAACATGGGGGGTGGGGTGGGGGCGGGGGCAAGGTCCCAAAGCACTCTCCAACCCCTCCATTTAAAAAAAAAAAAGATATTCTATTTTATTGACTGTTTCATATACTGTTTCATTTATGTAATTCTGGATGTGTCCAATTGTTTTCTTTTATGATTTGAGCTGCGGTGAGGTTCTGTCAGTGTGGTTAAATGTACCACATGTTTCAGGAGAAATCAATAAAAAAAAAGAACTTAATCTGCTTGTAGCTGTATTTCTACTCACTCACAAATCACTCTCAAACAGAATCATTTTTTTTACAAAAAGCAGAAGCAGAAGTAAGCTTTTCTCCAAGCTCTCCAGAAAACATTATCAGAAGCAAAAATTGAAACACCTTAACGTGGAGTTATGTGCACTCTCACACAGCTACGCAAAGATTAGGAAAAACCTCATTAGGCAAAGAGATTGGGAGATAAACAAATAGAGGTTGTGTGTGACTCATGGTACTTGAGGTTGAAGATGAACTGTTATGTCTCCAGGAAATATGAGCTGTGTCATTTCATCTGTTTGTCGACTCTGTACTTTTCCCTTCATCACTGATCATTTATCAATCTTTTAAAACCTAATATGCGACATTATTAGCAGCACCAGGAAATAAACAACAATTTTATCTCCATGCTTTTTTTTAATGAGACCACAAAGTTTATTTTTCACATAGAGTCCATATCGATTTTGTGTGTTTGAAAGGTGGTAAATTCCATCCTTCTCTTCTTCAGTAGATCTCTAGTGGGACTGTTCTGGACCATCCCATGTTTCACTCAATAAGGAAAAGGAGAGATTTGTTCAGGATGATTACATTGTCCCTCAGTGTCTAACACAGGCTTCTGCATTTAAAGGGGCACCAGTAGCTCCAGGCTTCTGCAAATAAGAGTAGTAGTTATTTGCTAGTAGGTTATTTGTTATTTTTAACAGGGGTGGTGGCACCATTAGAAGTGTTTCTACACACACCACCAGACAACACCTTCAGATGTACTTTATCTCACAGAAGCGCAAACAGCCCCTGGTGTCCAAAAATATCCACTGATGTAAACTGTTCAATAGTTGTCGATCCACTGATCTTATCAATACGTGTTAATAATTAGTGTAAATACGGTTATTCATCTTTTCATGCTCATCAGATAATCAAAACAAATCAAAGTTTATTTATATAGCGCCAAGTCATAACAACTGTTTTCTCCCATATAGAGTTGGTCTAACCAGACTCTTGGATTAGTTGTAATAGAAACCCAACAGAATCCTCCAGGAGCAAAGACAGTGGTGACAGTGGGGAGGAAAAACTTCCTTTGAAGAGACAGAAACCTGAAGCCGATCCCGACGCCTAGAGGATGGTGGTCTGCCCAGTCAGTTGGGGTTAAAGAGACAAATTAAGAGAAAGAGAGAGAGAGAGAAAGAATGAGGGGGAGGGCTGAGAAGGGGGAGATAGAGGTACATGGAGTTATGATCACAGTCACAAATACAAATGATGATGGAGGGCAGGGGGTGGACAGGAGCTGAGGGGTGCTGGTCCACAGCAGACGGAGGGTTGGGTTGATGTTGGGGTGAAGTCAGTGATGATGACAGCAGCCCCGTGTCTCCGCCCACACCCAGGAAAAAATCCATGAGAACCTACGACTTAAAGCAGAGGGACTCCAGCCAAGAAGTCAAATCAGTATAAATTAAGAGAAGTAACGGGGAAGTGGTCACTGAGCGTCAGATGGGAGGAGGAGCCAGGAAGAGCTTGTGTAGAGGGGAAGGTTTGAAGGGAGTGGGTTAGGGTAGTGGTAGAGGTGAGATCTGACTGTAGGAGGAGATCAGGAGTGTATCAGGAGAGTCGTCACAGTGTAAGTCCATATCTATAGTAGTAGTAGATAAGACTCATTTGGATATTCAGAGGCTCCGTATATAGTCACCATAGAAACGGGGTCATTTTCTACAACGTTGATTCATTCATAAGATTTGAATACAATTTGTGATGAAAGTCCTCTGCTTCTTACTTTGCTTGGTGATTTTAATATTTTAACCTGCTGACCTTTATGACATTTTAACCCAAAGATATACTTTTTCGCCTGCTTGATTCCGCGGTAAATCTGGTGTTGACGATCCAGGCCATATTACTGAGTGATAAAACCACAGGCTGTGAAACTAGACGCCATCATGACTAAGTCCAGCCTCTGCTTTGTTACCTTAACATTTTACTCTGACTACTATTTAAAAGTAGAAAGTATATTATCATATTAGTGAGTTGCAGCAGAAGATGTCTAATTTGGGGATATATTTGATTTTATGAAAAGTCAGGTCCGCTGATGTTGCTTCTGCAATGAATTATGGGCTGTCATTCTCTCCTTAACTTTGGCAAAGTGCGTTTCAGTGTATCCTCTGATAAAGGAAACACTGAACCTTCTTTCCTTTGCATTTACTGACAGAAGATGGTTCTTTTCATAACTGACACAGAGAGATTCCTTTTAGTCCTTTCATTCTGTAAGAATGATCCAAATAAAAACTATTTGGATGCGCGTATCATGAGGTCAACAGGATTCATTTTGCTCCATTAATTTTTCGGGATGATCATTAATATATATGCTTACGCATCAATAATTCAGACGCTGATGTGAAATCAAATTACTGTCTTTGAAAAATCCATTCGTCTTTAAGTAGATGTGTTCAGAACAGTTTCTAGAATGACTAGTAGATCAGTGAGTTGTTTTATTCATCGCTAACTTAAGTGTGTGTACGATTATTCTGTTGAACACTGAAAAGGTCCCGTCTTAAATATTCACGCACTGACTGCTGGCGGCAACATCATTTCATGTGCTCTCTTCCCAGACATCCCACACAGCCGTTAAATGCTTCTGTCTTTAATATGTCAGTTTTGTCTGCTGTTGAAGTTTCTTACAATTCATTCACCACGCTCCTCTCCTCATCGGAGCACGGCTGTAAGTGTGCAACACAGAAACTACAAAGGACGTACGAAAGGTTCTTTAGCTTTGAGGCATTTGTATAGAGATAACTACTTCCAAACTGAGTTCATATCTCAGCTTTGAATGTTTTCAGTATTTTCTGAATACACGGAGAAGGGAGGGGAAAAAAGGGGCCTTTTACAGAATTTCACGCTTGCTCCTACTTTTTGCAGCGAGGCAGCGTTTCCGCCTGCTGTGGTTTGGTTCGTATATTGCACACCCTTGCCCTCCAAGAGCATATCCACCATCTTGTATAATGTTGTGAACAAACCAACGCAAACACTCATACATCACGAATATGGTGTATTTAGACATTCAAATATGTCCTCAGTTCTGGATCTAAATTGGCTTGCTGTGATTATTATGTACTAAATTGAGTTCTTCTGTTTATTATGTATTAAATATATTTTGTTCTTTTCATTATGTACTGTCATGTTGTGTTCATTTACTGTTTATAGTACTGTTTACATTCATGTAGTATTTACACTGTTTGCAGTACTGTTTACATTGAGGTACAATATTGCACTGCCCAGCTTATATTTTCCTCATATATTGACTGTATGTGTTGTCACCTTTGCACTGCAGCCAGTCATGGCTTTAATCACTTCAGCAATTTTGCACTTTTGTACTTTCCATATTTATTTTGCATTGTCAGTTGCCAGTCAATTACATTTCATTGCCAGATTCATTGTGTGTGTCTGTGTAATGACAAATAAAGGAAGTCTAAGTCTAACTCTATGTAAGTAATAAAAAATCGCATCCTTTATGGAGAATAGATCCAGATCTGGACCATATTTGTAGAGAACTGAGATATAGAGGCCAACCCTATATAGGTCACCCTTAGAAATACTCTGAAATTTCAAAGTTATCGTATAATTGGACATAGCAGGAGTATTTTGTGAAGTTTCTTAATTTTTTTATATTTTCCTGTTGAAAATCATGGTCAGTTAAGTTACTGTCAGTGGCAACTTGTCAATAGAGGGCGCCTCCCTACCTGTGTTGCATGAAGAAGAAGACAAGGACGCAGTTGGTAGAGCGGGTCGTCCAATTATGGGATGAATATATATAATAGTAGTAATACTGCTTTTGGACATAAGGTAGGATATTCATCCCATATAAAGCAGGATATTCATCCCATATCCAATGGCCAACCCGCTACAAGTGTCCGAGCTCCAAGTGTCCACATGTCGAAGTGTCCTTGACTAAGACACTGAATTGTAAATGTGTCCCATTGGAGGCTGACAGAGCCTTGCATGGCAGCAGCCGCACACTGGTGTGTGAATGTATGCCTGAATGGGTGAATGTGAATCAAAGTAAAGCGCTTTCACTACCATAAATGTGTAGAAAAGCACAAGTGCAATCCAGTTACAGCAGAAATCACCTATTTTACAAAAATAGCAACTACTAATAACAACTATCTTACAATACATATGTTTCAAAATAAACAATCTACACATGATACAGTCTGTGAGTGCAATGTCTAATCTGCATTCAAGTGTGGTTTGAAAATGTTTTTTGCTCATTTAATGAGCAGTCAAGTCATGTCTTTCCTGTTTGTGGCACTGCTCGAGAAGGTTTTAGATCAGAGGTGGACAACTTGAGGGCCGGTGTGCTGCATGTTTTAGACGTTTCCCTCTTCCATCACACCGGATCTAATTAATGATCAGCTCATCAACAAGCTCTGCAGAAACCTGATAATGGCATAATGTCGTCTAAGAGGGAAATACCTAAAACATGCAGGACACCAGCCCTCGAGGAACAGAATTGCCTACCCCTGCTATAAGATCTCATTATAAGTGACGTTTATATACTTATTGGGTTTATGTTGTTGTTGTTGTTGTTGTTATTTTCCTCTTTCATCACTGTATCTGTCTCGTTTTTTCTTTTGTCCTTTTTTTTTTTCTTGGCTTGTTTTATTTATTTTTCACATGAATAATAAGTGAATTGAAGCTAATATTCCCATAGGTGTGAACGTGAGACATTGGTTGTTCATCTCCATGTGTCATCCAATACGACTGCAGACATGTCCAGAGCGGAACCCCGTCTTTGCCCGTAGGTAGCCGCTCCAGTGACCCCGTGACCCTCATGAGGATAAAGCAGTTCAGAAGATGATGATAATGATGAAGTATCCCCCACCCCTATCATTACAATTCATTTCAATAGGACTCTGTAGAACAATATTTTTACTGCAAATTTATGGGATGAAGCCTATCGTATGAATGCGGAGTAGAGATAAATAATTGAATGTAATCAGGATCACAGTTAGGAGTTAATGCAGACAGATTGTTGGTTGCCAAATCTTAATAAAGCAAACACTGCCTCCTCTTAATGCATATTTAATCTTCTCCATGCTTAAGTATATTCAAAACATCTTTGATCCACACAGTCTTAGATGGTGATATTAGATTGTATTTTTGCAGTGTGCCAAAAGAGTGGTGGAGGAAATAATGTCTTTCTTTTTTTTTGTGACGGGAATGAAATAGCATAAAACATCTTGATGTTTGGAACACGTTTACTAAATTGGCCTGAAAGGTAATCGTTACAATTACATCTTGAATCATGGTCTCTGAATATTCTCGCTATAGCCTTTTTTATGTTGGATTTTAAGGTGAAAAAATACACAGAGGTGTTCATCCCTCTTCAGTGCATCTGTCCTACAAATCTGCATTATTTTCAGATTCATTTTCTCATTTAGGTACGCAGAATAATGTAACTTTAACTCTATTATCTTTCTACCTTATTTATTTCTCACTTTTGTTCCTTTTTCATTTTTATGGAGTTTACATGTGAAAAACAGAAGATTGTAAGATTCTCATATATAAAAACATGATACTAAATATCTCCTCTGTAGTTTAGAGAAAATCTTTTTTTTCCCCTGAACCATTGCTTTCAGTGTTATACACACTTTCCCATGTATTACTACAATAAGAGGAGAGATGCAATACACTGTGTGTGTATGTACGTGTATATGGGTGTAGGTTGATGTGTGTGAACCAATTACCTCCTCCTTGTTGCAATGTATGTTATTTTATTTTATTTATTTATGTATTTATTCTATTTATTACATTTGTCTCCTGGGTTTTTAAACAGGTTTTATGTGCTTTTTACACATAGATTGTATGTGGGGGTTGTTTTAAATATTTGTTTTTATAGATGATAATATCTGTCCTGTGTCCCTGATTGTATCTGACCCTAAGAGTGAGTGGTTTTGAGTGGTTTTATTTTAAAATACCAGGTCGTAACAATGATCAACACATGTAGAGAAGAACACAATGTACAACATGCACCATCATGCTCAGTGCAACTTCAAATATTGTACATCTTACACTGTAGATTTTTTTCCAATACAATGGATTTCTTTTTTACTCACCTTAAAACTCATAAAAAAAACCACCATTAGCAGAAAATGCATTGAGGGAAATATGAGGCAATGAAAGTCAGTATATGAATGAATTGTCTTCTCTTGATCCCACTTTGGCTATAAAGTGACTATTAAAGGTGTTTTTTTCAGTCCAAACTTTCAATGCAGATCAGTGGCTTGTGGTGCAAAATCTGAAAAATAAAGCTATTGGTATTCAAAGGCGTTTCCTCTGTCTGTCGGTGGAGGATCTGCACCTGGGAATAGAGAAAAAAGTTTTTTTCCACTAAGGTGAGTGTGATCCATATCCATGTGTTATGTCAATAAATAATGGACACATCTATCATGTCTGGGTGCCGTGCGACACTTGCATTGCACTTCAACGCTGAGATTAAGCAGCTGCACAAGCGTTATATTGCTCTACCTCTGGAGTGAAATAAACACGGCCCGTGGCTTCATATATCCGAGTGTATAAAAACACCCCTTCTTAAATACGCGGGTGAATTCTGAGGTCTTACACCGTCACCACAACGATGCCCCGATTTGCACACAACGTTTGTTATTATACCAGTCAGATTCTTTGACTTCCACCACAATAGAGATGATTCGCATTCATTGTGTTGTCACAGACAGCAGGGATGGCCAGAAACAACAGAGGAAGATAGTGTTGTTTGTATTCACTGTATAATGGAAGCGTATGTGGGAAAAACAGGAGATATAGCCTCCTTGGGGAGAATTTCTCTTGGGGACGCAGCACCTGAATAATAATGACACAGCCTGACAATTGAGAAGAGAGGAGTGGTGTTTGTAAACCAACTCAGTCACAACAGAGACAAAAACAATGGCGTTTTTAGTAAAAGAGATAACAGCTTTTAGCCACTGTGGCCAGATTGGTAAATTCCCATAAGGGACATGGGTAGAATGAAGGTTTTCACAATGTGCAGACAGCCCTTTCCTCTTACATGAAAGTGAGCATTTACTCCACTAAAATTCTAAGATAGCATTAAAGTCTAGTTCTCGTAATTATACAGTATTCCCGGGTTTATCATTTATTGAATAATGCAGATAAGGGGAAATCAAAATGCATTGAATATTTGTTTAAAAGGTTTAAAATGAACTGATGATTATTATCTGTATTTTCTCTGCCTTCTTCTGCTTCCCTGGAGGAAAGAGCAATCATGTTGTATCAGCTGAGTGATTGCTCCTAACTTGTACGGAGCTCCATTACAGCTATCACACAGACTGAGGGAACTCTGATGACAGAGTGCTGCAAGACATTAAATGGGATTTTTGCTCTTTGTGGACAAGTCATATAAATGCCACGGCATATCATTATGATTAGGAGATGGCATCTCTTTGAAATGTTAATTGAATTAGACATTTCAACACAAGTCCGAATAGCTTGAGATGATGTAGATGTGTATCTGTAGAAGGTGCACACGCTGAATTTAATAAGATCAAAAGTACAGGGGTGCTAAATAGTCCTGCTGAGCTGCTCTATTACCCTCACCTTGCATTTCAACACTATCTAAAGAAATTAAAAGTGCCGTGGCATGAAAGCTTGCTCAAATTGGCACCATGGAGCCAAATGATGCTTTTATGACTTTCTGCTCCGGTGCTCAAAAGTGCAGTTCACTTGGCACCAAGAAGAGGAAAGGCTGCAGTAGAAAATCTTAGAAAACATTAGAAACCCCTATGTTATCAACGAGGCTGCCAGCGTTTCATAAGGCATGACGAGCCCATGTAGGCTGACACCAGGAAGGCCACGTCTACATCTTTAATCTGAATTTCAATGAATCTGCAAAGCTCCTGTCAGCTTTCCTCCTTTAATTAAATGCTCACATCACCCTCTGGTATCATTTCTGTTTTGTTTTATGATTGATTATTTCTAAACCCCCATGAGCCTATTGGTGATTCTCCGTATTGTCAGTCCACAACAACATCTTTGTTATTCTGGTTATTCCCTATGTGAAAGGAAAATGTTTTAATAGTTTTCTTTTGTTCATGTTACACTATTTTGGACTTTTAACAAGACAATATTACAGTTACATTCATACACTATAAGACAACATTCCCAACCCACAATGGCAGGATCAGATATAACAGACAAAAAGTAACATTAAATAAACACACAACACAAAAACTAACATAGACACACAAAAAAACCATAAATAACTGAACCATGTGAGACTTAGAGAGACATACTGTATAGCTCACACCTCGTAAGTTTTCTATTGGTTTTCTACCACAGTCTGAAATGGTGAAATAGAACCAGTATCTGCAGTTGAGGGAGGGGGGTGTCAACATTACATATATGTAAGGTTTTAAAAGCTCTATTGCTTTGTAAGAAGGTGTGTGGAATAATGCTTTTGACCATTTTGGGAGGTGCCTGTGTGTAAATTATTCAGGATATGAGTGGATATTTCCACATACTGAATATTCAGGCAAAATATTAGCACAAAAAGATGATTATATCACAGTTTGTGTTTGACAGATAATCGTTTGGGCTCTATGGATTATCCTCCAATGTCACAGGGTAGACTTTGGTGATGTGCAAACAGGATTAGAGGATAATCCTTTTATTAATTTGTCATCCACATGTTATACAAAGTCGCAGGGTGCCTGCACCATAATTCCGGTCAGTATTATAAAAGTCATACAATGTCTGCTTCTTTTTTTTTTGTATCACTTGAACTTCTGTGTCTTGTGTGTATAAAGTATCATTAGGACATGAGGATCATAAGGATTTTTAGGTTCTCTCTTACAGGGTCTACCGCCAAACATTCAAATATGAGCAGTGTATTAGGATGTAGATGTGAAGTGAATTTATTTACACATGTGGGTTTGGGATTTTATGTGACCACTGGAGGGAGTAGTGAGTCACTGCCATAGTGATGAAAAACCATCGACACGTATCCTTTGACCAATGTGTCATAAAGTGACCAGATAGGATGAGAACCACTAAGAAAAAACAAATAGAGATAATGTGATAAAAGCTGGAAGCACGGTTGTTATTTTCACCGCTTGAAACTGAGTTAAAACATAGTTAAAAGAGTTAGAACATAAACTATCATCAGATGCAACACATGAGCATTACAAGGCCGATTGAAATTTTGACTGACTGTCAAAATAATGAGCTATAACTGTTACTTTGAAGAGTAGAACTTGATAACATACTACAGCTCTGTATAACGTTACATACATGTACATAACGTTGATTCATTGGTTTTGTCCGTCCTAATTGTGTTCTGATACACATCAATAAATAAAAAGAATGGAGTTTGATGGTGAAAAGGCAGCATTGTTCTATGTAGGTGAGTTTCATTATGACGCTTGTGAAACTACAAAATGATCATGTAATGTTACTATCTTCACTAAGTCGTCATTTGTTGATCCATTGTTCAGACTAAACTGTGATAGTTCGATTCCAAACAAGGATTTAGTTGAGGTTATTGACAGCACAAATGGTACATAAAGACGAGGTGATCTGTGATTTTTCTGAGGCTGTTTTCTCTCTAACAACAGAGTTAAAAGAGTTAGTATGTAAACTGTCATCAGATGCAACACGTGAGCATTACAAGGCCGACTGTAATTTAGACTGACTGTCAAAATAATGAGCTATAACTGGTAGTTTGAAGAGGAGAACTTGATAACATACTACAGATCTGTGTAACGTTGCATACATGTACATAATGTCGATTCATTGGTTTGGTCTTCCTAATTTTGTTCTGATACACATCTTCCCCCTGCTGTTGAGAGTCCATAATATTAGATTAGACACAATAGATACGATTAGAAATGCATAATAAACCCCAAAGTGCCTTAAAAATAATGACCTGCAAAAGAAAGTTAAACCTCAGTACACACTCATGTAAAAGGCATTCTTGCAAGAAATAAAATCATTTTATGAAAACGTACAGCACCGATACCAAATGTTTCACTTGATGAAACACTTTTGATTGACTCTGCAGTCAATTGATTTCCATTGAACGTCTCTATAGGTGGAATATTGAGTTCAGAGAATGGCTGCCAGGCAAAGGTAAAAGGAAATCCATGCATGTAAGAGGGAGATAATGAAACAGAGAGAAGTCAGACCCTCGAGGTGTATAACAGCGACTAGCTCTGGGTCCCACGACAATAAAGAGTTCCCCCTTTAATTGAAATCTGGTTGTACTCTAGTCCTGATGGACAAGTTTTTAAATAATGTGACTGTTTTTTCTAATCTCATTATCAAGCAACTGTCCAGTAGGACCCATCTTGATCCTGGATGACCAATTATTATAGGCATGTCGCTCAAGGTGAAGCAACTTCACCACCACCACCACGATGGGACCCTAACGGCTAACGAGCTGCGGCGCGGGTGCTAAGCTGTGCGGCCTGGCTGTGAAGGACTTCTGGATCAGGACTCAATGGGACTGTTGGTTTTTGGTTGGTTTTCTGCTG
>JAPTHA010000024.1:20686564-20707761 GCA_029814585.1 Gymnapogon annona
GTATCATTTCTATGGTTACAGATGTTTCCTGTTCTAAAATCTTTGATACTCACGGTGTCTTTGAACTTACATGGTTTAAACTTATAACCACCATAAGCTATGATAAAAGAATCCTTCACTTTTAAGCTAGACATTTGACGTAGTTCACTTTACAACGCGACATCTGCTTCAGTCACAATGACATTTTCCTGAGAAATACTCAATCAAGTCTACACTTATCTACTATCCGTCATATCAGAGAGCAATTACGTCCTCACTTCCTCCAAGCATGCATAAATAATGATAATGACTTATAAGAGCTTCGATGAGGAACCATCTCCATGTTTTGGTGGTCAAAGTGCCCTTGAAAATAATAAGGGAGTCTGAAAAATGACTTTCTTGAAGCAATTTGTGCCATATTCCATAGCTGAAACCATACAGCTCATTACGCATTTTGCAGCCTGGTAACCTTAAATTGCATTGTTGCTGTAATGCGTCTGATTAATCTATTTCAGTGCTATAAATGCCTCAGAGTGCAAGAAATAGAATGCTAAATTAGTTTGAGATTAGGTTTTCATAATAGGTTTCACATGAGGGGCATGTCGAAGTTTTTTTCCAGGGATCCCAGCTCATTTAACACTTCAATCACACAGAGCATTTCATGAGGTACAGAGAGATTTGGAGTCATTTGTAGAGTTTGTATCGGAACCCATTTAGCCCTGGGGATTTTTCTTGTACTACTTTAAATGTACTCTCAAACGAGAGCTACTTCTGTGATGTCAAAATCCACCTATTAAACTTGTGTCCCCATTGCCTTCAATCCGATTTTGTAGAAGAGCTCTCATTTGACTGAGAATGTTTGTCAAGGTTTACGGAGATTGTCCTTTTCCGTGTCAGAGATAAATGTTCCGGCAAATCCATCATGTGTCGCCGACTGTCAGACTCCGTGAAAAACAATTAAGGGTTCCACACACAGGTCGAGTCGCTCTGATAGTCAATGAAGCAACCTCAGTGTGCAGGCCTACCAATGATAGATTCATTAGAAAATGCCAAGCAGGAAGGGTGTGTGTGGGGGAAGACAATTAAATGACCTGTAGTGTATGAGGTTGAGGACTGAGGAGACAAAGTGAAAAGACGTCCTTTAATAAAAAAAAAAGAAAGAAAGAAAAGAAAACACAAGTGCAAAGAGCACACTTTAATCAATATCACTCCAGTTATTAAGTTATTTACACTATTTAAAAGTTTGGCTACAGGTTAACATCAGTAAACAAAGTCAAATGTGAACCGAACGCTAGCCCTGTGTTCTCTCAAAAGTCACTTCCAACACACAGACATACGTTCATTTGCATACAAACATAATCACAATCTTGGCATTTGACCAAATCGCAAACAATTTATGGACACTGATGCCGATGGATGAAAGTGGATGCGTGTAATAAGTCTACGCAGTCACTCAGTTACCATGAATCACATGTTCTGTCCATTAATACCACCTGTCATTGATGTCTGCAACACAATCAAGAAAGTGTGGGATATTGAATCATGAGGCGTATTATTCACTAACAGGACTTGGCGTGGAATTGATTGGAGCCGGTGGTTCTTTAGGCCTCAGGCATTGGGAGGTGGCTCATTGATGAGACACTTTATCAGGGGAAAAAGGTCAGCTGAAGTGATTGATACACTTTTTTATGAGTGGTAATACAGACAGCATTACTTGTGCATTTCAAATGCCGAATCTCAGTGACATTTGCACCAACCGGGCCATAAAAAGCCAATAGGAGAGAGAGACTGAGTAATAACAGCCTTATTTTTGTGTGTTTGAATGGTCCGCATCTATAAAACATGCCTGAGTATCATCCGTGTGACGGCGGCGGAGGAGAGAGACCCTCAGGTTAAGCAGGGGGCTTTTGGAGCTGTTGTTTACGACTGCCGGAGAAGAAGAACCCCTGTGCCCTTTACATAGAAGAGGTATGGCATATTTGTTGAAACATTGATCCACACCTTGGAGCTGTGAGTCCAGAATCTGGCTCACCTTCTGTCTTCGACAGATAAATTAAAAGAACTGGTTATACAACAAGGAATTAAGCGTGAGAACTTCAAGTTGAAAGAAGCGGAGAATGAGTTACAACAGTACACACACACACACACACACACACACACTGTATAAATATATACCGTGTATATTTGGAGAGAAAGGGAACTTTTTAATGTTCATTCTCTTTTGCATGCCATTTTTTTATGACACCATATGTTTTAATTTCCTAGCTATGTTATTTCTATTTTTATATACCTCTTGGCTTTCAGTGTGACGGCAAAGTAAGATTTTCATTTAGAGAGAAGCCTGTTTCTTTCTATACTGTAAGTGAGTCTTGGATCTTGACTAGATTATCCTCACCTAAAATGATTACTTTGTCGTAAAGTGTTTACATTGAATTTCATTTCATAAGGCGATAGTTGTACTTTGTGAGAGAAGCCACTGAACTGGAGATTTCAAGATATTTGCATATGCATATATCTCAATGGTATTCTGCTTACTGTGGCAAATTCTCTTCTCAGCCTGATGCTGAAGGATCCATGCATAGCTAATGTTCAACAGTAAATTACATTAATTGTTTTAAACACTGACATATCAGCACAATTATACCTGTCTCAGCAGTGGAGGCAAATGTAATATTGATGAAAATGTTCACGAGTTAAATAATATCTTGTCTGGAGCAGGAGTGAGGGAAGCAGTGAGATAGATGTACAGGGGGAAAAATGATTTTCTTCTTGGTCCATTCAGCTGGGATGAACTTTTTACTTCCCCCTCATCTGGTTTGTCACTTTGTACAGTTTATCAAACTGACAACATACGAGAGTCTGTGGAGTTTTACACCCACTCCCACACCCCCCGAGAAGTGCTGTCTTGCAAAATTACAAGGTTGAGGAGCAGTCTTTCATATGTAGTAACTGATGAGTAACACTCTTACGTTTAGTAATCCATTTCATCTGACACTCAACAGTCCTGCTGTTTCATCGCAGCCACTTTTCCATTCCTCGGAAAACAAATACCACAATTTAGTGAACGTATGAAGCAGGAGAAATTCTGCCGTTATCGCTGAACCGGTGGCGTGCATCCATCTTTTAAGTATCTCAAGTACGCATCATTTATGTTCAATTCCTCTGGTGTAATGGACTCCAAACAAGCCAGAAAAACACATCGTGTCATTATGAAACTTTAAATGTCTCCTATTTCCCATAAACGTCTCCCTACTCTCTCAAGATAAATATGATGTTGACGACTTTGAACTGCCTTGTATTTGCACCAAGTTGTGATTCTTCTTACTCTGCGACCCCCCTCCGTCTGTATTCATTTAAGTCTTGGCTGAAAATTGCTATTGAACATCACGGAGGACAAGTGTTGTGAGCAATAACATGAATAATCCATTGGCAGTTCCTGTTAAGACTTGAGAGTGAAGGAGACCTGAATCACCTGGGAGTGAAACCAGGCTGAAGTAACATCAGCCTTTTCCCCCCTAAAATAAAAAGACAGTACGCTTTACATTTTGGAATTCTAAATATCTATCTCACAAAGTGCTGAGTTGAAGGTATTCAATAATATACTGTACATATATAGGATTTCTCTGCAAATGCATAATTATCTCACGGGAGAGAAACATTGACCTCCAGTGAATATTTATTCAGTTATTGTGTGTGTGTGTGTGTGTGTGTGTGAGTGTGGAAAAAAAAACAAAACCCAAAATGCCCTGCAATGAAAAGTGAAATATAGGACAGTGTGTGTACTAAAAGTTGCTAAACCTTCAAGATTGCCTGTAGCGTATGACCCATGTCTGCGTAGGAGTGCTACAGCCCCGGGTTAGGAATGAACTTCCACCATCATGACCACAGCCTTATTTCATTAAATACTCAAACTGCCAGCCCATTAGGAGTACAACCATTAATTGCCTAATATGCAAATGACTGGAGTGACTCATGTTCTGGATGACAAAAACTGAGAGGTTCCATGGTCGCATTTAAATGTGTTTAGCACTAAAACACTAGTTTGCTCAGGAGAATGTAAATCTTTTTAAGGGATGATTGTTTCTTGAGACAGAATGGTTTTCCTGGACCTCGCACACTTTGAATGTCTTCAGAAAGGAAAAAAAAAAAAAAAGCTCAGAGACCATTTTAAATTCATCACACAGGCCTATTGCCTATTCCAGGCACATCCGTCAATCTGCCTGTGAAATGAAGAGCCAGAGGCTGCTGACCCAGACACATCAGCTCCTTTTTGGCCAATCTAACACCACTTTCTGAAGTCTTCACACATTGATTTCTCCTCACATTGATTTCTTATTTTCAGCTTGTTGCTGCTTCCGAGGATGAGGCTCGAGTTTGGTCGTTGTGTGGAGCGAGCGGGCGAAAATCGCAGTAAACACAATGAAATGTAAGAAATAAGGAGCAGAAAAAACAAGTATATAGACATGTTAAAAATCAAAGTTTATAAAATATTGTTTCCCATACATTTGATTTACATTTACACATTTCAGCTTACTCCTATTTGCATCATCACAATCTTTTATCTCTCAAATCAATAGTGCAAGATTTCCATATAACTCTCTGGGAAAAGTGGTGCTCTGTGAGTCATTGCTTCAGTTAAAATAAAATTAAAGACACCGGTTAAGTTAAATCTTAAAACCATCAACCATGTAACGTAGAGACCAGTCTGGAAACTGTCGTACCATAAAAATTAAAACGATTAAAAATTAAAAAGGCGATACAGTATGTTTTCTTTCATAAAATAAAAAAAACAATACTGACATATATATTCTTTTATGTATTTCAAATAACCATAATGAATTTGTAACCTTAAAAAAAATATTTGTACCTTATCAGTACCTAAAAAAAGTGACATGTTTTTGACTGACTCGATAAAACTAGAACATCATGGTTAAAATACACATACACTCCCACATTTTAATGTGTGGATGAACCACCTTTAGATCTGATTACAGCACATATTCATTCATACTGTCGCTGTCATTTACTGTTGTCACTTCATGAACACATAATGTTGTTGAACCTGATCAACTGAAACAACCCCAGATCATGACACTGTCCCCACAGGCTGTACTGTAGACATTAAGCATGATGGGTAATCACAAAATCCACCTCTTCTCACTCTAATGTGTCCATTAGTCAGGGTCAATCTGGACTCATCAGACCACATGAACAGTAGAGTTTTTATGCTCTCTATCAAACTGATGATTCTTTAAGAAAAGAGAAGTTACTCAAGACAGCAATGAGCCAGGTTACAGGCATACCAATACACTGATCAATATTCAATTTCGGGAGTTATCGGATTATTCAGGTGACCGTGTAAACAGGATAATCTGATATGCTTTATCAGACGATGGCAGTTATCCAGAAATCAGATTAACACACCTGGATTTCTCCCCTATACTCTGATGTCTTCCTGCATGTATAGAGCTTAGAGCATGTAAACACAAATAAAACCATAGAGAACAGAAAAAAACAAGTAGTCAAACAAGAGCCAAAAGGAATTTTAAGTCTACCATCACTACACAGTACGAAATCCCAAAATGAACCGGAACGTATAAACCACAGATTTTCAATCATTGTATTTCTTAAGTGTATGTAAATGTGTTACATCTGATTCTTACAATTATCTGATTACTCCCACTTATCTTATTGTTATGGTCACACAAACAGGTTCAGTAACAGTGAAAGAGCTTGAAACGTGTTGAAACCCCTGAATTACCTGTGGTAGTTATCCAATGTAAGGACCTGGATTATTTTCTCAGTTCAATCAAAGACGCCAAAAAGTGTATGTTACAGTTATAGATCTATCATGATAAAAAATACCACATCAAGTACCTAAACACTGTGGCAATTGTACAGTTATTATAGGTTTTCCGTGAAATAAGAAATATTACAACCCGACTGTCTGGAAAATATGACTTTCTGAAGTCTTTTCTTCAACTACATAGTCTGAAAATCTTTGCAAGTCAAAAGTGGATTCAGTGCATATTTAACCTGGTTACACAGTTACTGTGACTGGGTTCACATCACTATACAGATATGCATCGATGCTGGCTGTGAGTGAAATAAGTTAAAAAGTAAACTTGCACTTGATCAAACTTGAATGTTTCCAGTTTTTCCACATTTGTGAACAGCTAATGTTTCACCATAGACATGAGTGTGTCTCCCTGTTCGGCGTCCCGCTGGAGTATCACAAATCAAAGTCTTCATTCCAGGGTGTCATGTCACATGCTCACCACGGGTTGGAATTGGAGTGTTGACATCATCATCATCATCATCTTCATCATCTTGGGGTGACCTCCTTTTGAACAGACATGATGCTCTGTTTTAGCCTCTTGGTAAACAAATGGCTGCTCCTTCCACAGTAAGTATGTGTTGTCGTTTGGAGCGATGCTTCCAGAGGCTGGAGCAAGGACTTGTCCATGTTCTCGCCAAACTGGTACTGTTGAAAAGACAAAAATGTGCATGTGTTACACAAATGATTTCAGAGATCCATATCACTGTGCCGCACACCCACATTATTAAGGATCTCTGCTGCCTGCTCTCTAGACATGACCGATATACCATTCATAAGGTTTTGTCAAATCAGGTATAATATCGTTCAAACTGCAACCCACAGAGTGACACTGGCACTGAATAAGTGTCTTGAAGTGTTCGTTTCATTCAATCTGCTGATTCTGAACTCTGTACTAATGAACAGGTTCTGGACAAAAAACTGAAACCAGGGAGAAGCAGTGGAGATGTTTGAAGACGCTGCTGTTCAATCATTTCAACCTGGTTACACAGTTAGTGTGATGTCCTAAGCCGTCTGTCTGTCTGCAGCACAAAGCAGCAGAGAGGAAAGCCAGAGACTGTCTCCAGCAGGGCGATGCACAGCAGAATATCTCTGAATATAATTGTTATAGTATCACTGAAAAAAAAAAATCACCAGAAGCCTTATCTTTAACCATCTGGCTGCATACAAATTATTTATTACTGAATGTACCAGGAAGAAACATCAAATGTTGGACACATTTGATATAACAGAACAGATTTCTCTCTACTGTCATGTATGAGTGGCATTAAAGACTCTCAAAAAACACTTTTGCTGTGTTATACTTCCATGTGACAACTTGACAAAAGACCGAACATTTCAGAGCCACATGTGTCACCTCAGAGAGACATCTGTATTTGATTCAGATCAGTTATATATCATTTGGTTATTCTGAGGTGGGCCATTGTTATTGTGCTCTTGTAAATAGGAATAAATGACTATTTTACAGCTTCTCATTTGACTCCAGTTTGGCCTAGCATTAGATTATTCAAAGCGCCCTTTCTTTATTATCTTTCATATAGTGCAGAAGGCAATAAAGCACCATTAACAGCCTCCTATCGATTTTATGTGGATGCTTCTGGTGCGTTGTCCACACAGCCATCATGATGTCTCAAACTCGCATCAGCACTAAAAATTTTACAACTCTTCTGTGGGCTTGGCTGGGTAATGGTAGTGCCCTTTATTGCAAGCTCCTCTGCTGGCTCAGAGAGCCTGCCTTGGGAACAGGCTGACTAAGAAGCTCTCGGTGGGATGGAAATGAGAATTTCCTCCAGAACTACCTGCTCCAGGCTGTAGGATGCCAGTCCTCGCTGGACTGAGTGGGAGGGGACTCAAGTAGCTGATCAACAGGAAGCAGTGATAAATGCCTGAGCAAAATCTAGTTGATATTCTAATTACACACTAAAAACCATAGTATTTCATAGACCTTGCAGAGACTAACTACAACATGAAAGCTCTCCACCTACTCCTAAAATTAGGTGGGATCAGTCTTGGATGCATGTCTGTGCTGCCTGAGAGACCGATGGAGGGATGACGGCCGAGAGCCCCATAATGAAGCCTGCTCATTTACTTAATGGCTGAGAACACTGCCCAGACTGATAGCGGCCAGGCTGGGCCCTGTGGTGGTAATGGATGGAAACCAGCTAATATAGCTTCCCTTGCATTCCCGATTGCTGCTTGAATGGTGACCAGTGTGCTGAAATCAACAAGAGCAGATCGAAGACATGCCGCCAGCGCAGCAGTGAGGGAGCTCTCCAGATCAGTTGCTACCTCATTGATGACGGTGTTCAGCGAACAGTGAAGCTCTTGAAGGCTGACATGGATTTCAAGTCAGTGTGACAGATGTCATATTTTTTCAGCCAAACAAAGCCTTCACTTTGGGAAGCCTTACAAGTTCAATCAGACCAACAGTAGTTTTGTGGTTTATTGTTCTTTCCCATTCCATATTTTGGAAATCATCTAATGCATACTTAAACTTACCTTAAAAATGTAAATAACTCCTTATTGATTAAATGACGTTAGGGGATCATTCAAGTGAAGACTCTTTATAAGCTTTTTCAAATCTGGGTAGGCATTCATGCATTTCAGTTTCACATCAAACCACTGTTTTACCAGTCGAAGCAGGGTGCGGTTGGTTCGCAGGGGTCGGGACATCCATGACAGGATGACAGAAACATTTAACCGGTTATTGATTAAGCAATGGTAGCATCCATAAGAGAAAAGCAATGGCCTGGAGTGCCTATTGATAAAGTAATGACTAGTAAATGTCTGGTCAAATAGTCTGCGGTACCTACACAACTGACCTCTGAAGAAACAAAGACACAGAGGTCATAAAAAGATCAATCATAGCAATGACTATAAAACACACTTCCCTGACTATAGAGTTATGTACGTTAATTATGAAGTTTTGTCATTAATCGTATATGACTTACTTTTGTTAAGAAAAGCCCAGGTGTGGAAAATAGCCTACAGTATGATTTTAGTAGTTTCCCTACCTTTTGGATGGCCTCGTAAACTGCTCGAAAAACTGGCTGCTTGTCATCATGGAAAACTCCCCTGTTACCATGGAGAATGAAGACACCTTCTTGTTCAGCCTGTTGACAGTTGCTTCCATAAATACAATGGTCTGGACGGTAGTTCCACTGACAAGGGAATACATACAGACTTTCTGCAAAAAAAATGAACAGATGCTTTGATCCAAAGTAATTTGGTCCAAATTAACCCATGTTTAATAAAACTATATACATGAGTTAGACGGCAAATACTCCAAAAAAGGTTATAGCTCATTAAAACCTCATACAATAAGTACATGTTACCACAAACCTGGATTATGGTGGAATATGATGTTAAGGAGGTCCTGGTCACCCCAGGTGATATTGAGTTTATACTTCTGAAGAAGGGGCATCAGCATTTCCTCCCAGCGTAAAGGAACGGCTGTCATGTCGTTCTAGGAGGGAAACAAAACAACAACAGGGGATATTTCTATAGTTTTGCATTTAAGAAATAAACAACATGCAATTCTGAAACATTATTCCTTTATCAACTCTATATTAAATCAAAGAAAATGTTTCACCTGCGTGGTCATTCAGAAATGAATGACCACACTGACCTCTACTGGAAAGTTTTGGTAGTGAAGCTTCTTCTAAAGCCCCATAAGTATCATCACCATCAGTAGTCATCAATCTTTCATATGCAAATTCATTAAAATACACTGCATTGCTTATCTGCTGCTGGCCAACTGGAATAGTGTTGTGTTGTTTAATTACAGACCCATGGCCACAATCAGAGGCAGTCAAACTAAAGCAGGGTATCTGCAGGTTTAAGGAAGTTAAATTGAAGACTTTTTAAGACCTTTTTAAGGACGATGTGCAATTATCTCCCTTATTCTGGATCTTGATTTGCACAACTGTAAATAGTATTTCTATTTATATTTTTGCTCTTGTGTGCTCTGTAATCTATTATTGCTGCTGTAAATCTGGAATTTACAAAAGTGGGACTAATAAAGGACTATCTTATCTTACATTGTCTTGTCTTGAAAGATCCGACAAGCTTTAGTCCTTTAGCATAGTCCTTGAACCGGTCTGAACTGCATTAGTTTATCTGTCCAGCTAAGATTACATTTACATTCCTTCATGACCAACTTTGCCAACAGCTACTGAAGTGCAAGCTGTTAATGAGTATATCTGACAGTAGCCCCTCCCCCTACAACCTAACAAATGCTGTTGGTTCGACCCCGTTGTGCTAAAAGGCACATCAGTATTTACAAATGAACCAGATTTCACTGTACAATGGAAGAAAATGTTGCAATTTTGTTTATTGTGTTTGTGGCATTTTTAAGACCTTAGAAAGGCAGATTTAAGGATTAATTGTAATTTTTAAAAAAGAATCAAGGCCTTAATTTTGGACAAACAGATTTAAGACTTTTTAAGGACCCAATGACACCCAGTAAAAGCACATTGGATGAGAACAACTTGCTGCGCCTCTAAATATGGAATTAGACACAGCATGACCTAGACCGTGGAAATGTGGAAAAAAAAATACCTAGAGATGATCTTATCTGTGTACTTACTGTGTAAGGAAACACACATCTGAAATTTGAATTATTGCAACATTGTGTTCCAAATGTCCATTATACATACCTTTTGACAAGTAGGAACATATAAATACGTGAATGGCTTAAGACAAAAGTAATGCTGTAATATGAGACAAATGAAATACATTCCCACTACCTTGAAAAAATTCTCCCTGAGGCGTGTCATGTTCATAAGCATGACCCCTGAGTTTACGCCTGTCCTGCCATAGAAAGGGTGACGGGCGAAGCGGTTATACCAGCCGATGCGTGGCTCTTCATGCTCTGGAGCCATAGCAGCCAAGTGGCTTGAATTAAAATGAGAAATCAAAGCCCAGATGTCCTCCACCGGTTGGAGAAAAAGAATATCTGTGTCCACATACAGCAAAGAATCCACATTCTTCAGGATTAACTGGGAAAAAAGGATACAATTAGTGCACGCTGAAAATAATTTTTACTGCTTCAAACAACATTCTGAACTTACTGGGAGGAATAGTCTCTGAGAAGCACATGGTTTGAAGAGCTTCTTCCACTCTTTTGCATTCTCTTTGGGGAAAGTAATGGGAAAGATGGTGAACTTAAACTTTGTGCGAACCATCTGTGGCCAGGAGTCCAGCTATAAAAGACAAACACAAATTAAAACTTTTCTTCAACAAATCTAAATACCAGAGTTCGGAATTTAGTTATTTTTCTGTTGCTGATGAAACTGTGTAATTGCTAAGATATTGACAGATATGGAAGCCAATGATATAAGTGAGTTAAAAGTAGTAGAATCTGTGTGCCCCAATAAATGAATATGGTATTCACCAGGAGGACACTGTTGCCGGGACACTTACAGCATTTCTGAAGCTGTCATGTAGTTGATCCTCTGCGAAGATGTAAAAGTGCAGAGGTTTTTTGCTGAAGAGCAGGGCCGACTTCAACATGGTTAGAGTTTCCTCTAGCCTGGGGCCGCAAGCCACCACAGCCAGGTGGCTCCTCTCATCAACAACCTTGACAGATCTCCCCCTAAAAGACCCAGATAATGTAGAAGTCAGTAGCTTAATAGTTTTTACTCTTCCGTGTACATGAGCACAATGGATAGAAACTAACACAGGGGCCAGGATCATCTGACAAATACTGAGCCTTGAGCTGTTGGAGCTATCAGTGAAAAGATATAAAAAGGAATTCAAATTCACACATTGTTCTGCATTCAGGTTGTCTGTGAACACCACTTTTGGGTCTCATAATTTTTCACTTGTCACATGTGGATTAAAAACATGTAAGTATTGCCCAGACGTATTACTAATGTTAACAGGATATGCCAAGGCAAACTGAGAAGTTGCTTACATCTGTTACCTATTATTTATCAACACTGAGTATGTTTATGCAAATAGTATTAGCAATGACTAGTCTGAAAATGACAATATTCTAAATTTGTAACATATAAAAAGAATAATCTGTCCAGATATTTTGGATAAGGCTTTATGTGAAATTTTCTTAAGTCCTTGGCTGCAGGTTGCAACACTGTTTACACTGAGTTGGGTTTAAAACAAATAGAAAATAGAATTTCAATGCATTCATAGCTGTAAAATAGTTTTGTAAGAATGCATGCCTTGTATTTGTTTGACATCTCAGGGTCATTTGTTTGACATCTCAGGGTCATTTCACACCAAATCACTGAGACCTTTCGAGCTGATTTGTTATATATACAAAACACAAACTAGAAAGGTTCAGTGATTTGGTGTGAAAGGACCCTGAGCTGTCAAACAAATATATATACATACACAGTATATCATTGCCGAATTTGATTTCATTCTAATCTATTTTGATTGCATAAGCAATGTGTAAGGCTTACGGTGGTGGTACAGTGATGCAGTGGTTAACATTCTCAGCTCACAGCAAAAAGATTCTGGGTTCCATTCGGCTTCCACCCATCGCTCCAAAGACACACACTCAATAGGTTAATTGGTCAGTGTAAATGTCACTAGATGTGGACGGTTATTCATCTATATGAATAACATATATATGTTATCTACATCTATATGAATAACATATATGTATATGTCAGCCCTGTGACTCACTGGTCCCCATTGGTGGCAAGGATTGGCTCCAAAGCCCCTGTGACCCTCTTGAGGATTAAACGGTTCAGAACATTAATGAATGAACAAATAAGGAGTAAGGTATAAATACGAAGAATCATAATGGCCAAACTGAAAAAGTCCTGATCAAAAAGTAATGAGTGAAGCAACAGGATTTCGCAATTTCCCGATCCTGTACCAAAATCCATAATATAACCAGACATTTTGGGGTGACTGGCATAGGTTGACACAACATAATTATTACAAATTTAATTACCGTCAACTTGTATTGTAAACTTAGGCTCCAGGTTTGTATAAAAGACAACATAGCACATGCAGTGGTGCTTTATGCACTAGTTAAACCTGAGGATATTTTTTTTCTTTACATTTTTTTAAGTGGTCAGAGTGCAAATAGTGAATGCAGTTCAACATTAAACTGTGAACCTGTAATCTATAGCTATGAAGTCAATGTTCACTATTATCTGTTTTGCTTTTTTTTTTATTGAGATGCACAAAATCAGTCATACCCTCGAGACGGTTCCATTAAGTAGTTCACTCCACAAACATCGGCAGGCAGTCTCCAATACGGACTCCAGTAAGAAACTGACTTACACCTGACAGAACGAAAACATCATCTTTCCTCAGTGATAAATTGAATCTGATGGGACACAAACCGTATGCTTGTACGGACTACCTCATCGCCACTTCTGACGAACAAATGACGATCTGTTATATTATGTGGAAAGTTAGTGACAGAAGTAGTGTTCAAGTGCTTAGTGATCTCGCTAACAGATGGTAGTTGACAGATTACCAGACACCTGTTAGTGTGTACAGGCCGTGGTTCCAGAACAGCGCAATTAACACACTTATATAGGTTGTTATTCAGTCAGAAAAAATGATCAACCTCGTAGTTTGCGTTAAACCTGTATTTTCTAACTCGTCTTAAGCTATGTGTATTTACCAGGCGTTAGCTGCAAAGTAGCTACTTCATGCTAACGACCTATAGTGCTTCAACTGCAGTTAGCGCTGTATAAATGTATATTTCTGGTCATTAAAACTGAGTAAAAAAAATAGCACACACATATGCTGTTGTAGCCTGTTATTACGTGAAACGGCACATAACTCCTAACAATGTGAAATATATTAGCTAGCAAAGCTACCTGTCAAGTTCTTCTTCATGGTGTCCAAGGCCTGTCGATCCGGGCCTTTTCCTGAGAAAGCGCCCGTTGTCGTGAACGCTGTTGTCGGCTACACCCCATTCCTTGAGGCCCGACTCGTCTCTATCCTCCAAGGAGGAGGCAAGCTGACTGAACACATACAGCAATGAAAAGAAGGTCAAGAGCATGCACAAGACAAATGCATGAAGATAGCATCGCATTTTGCATTTTGGTTTTATACTCTACGGAGACATTATTTTTTAAATAGTTGAGCTAGCACGAGCTGTAGCTAACTAATCTGAGCAATAAACCCAGTAAGGTGAACTGAAGTAGTGCACAGTTGGTGTTTACATCCTTCCGCCCCACCCACTCGAGGAGCACGTGTAACTGGTTAGTGTAGCAGAGGGGACACACCACACTCAAGTAATAAAGTATGCAAATATTAATGATAAATTTATCCGTTTGTCTCTTAAAAGTTTTCAGAATTTCCCCGAGTGGGATTATGAAAGGATTTATCCTATAACATTTGATCTTATCGTCATTAACTGTTAAAGTAGTGGAAGTCTGGGGATATTTGCTAAAATATTACATTACAATATTACATACACATTATTATACAATATTACATTGTGTATACGTGTGTGTGCACATGAGAATGCATGTATTTAATTTTTTTTGTTTTTAAGAGCTCCGTTTATTTTGCGTCTCGCATTTCGTTGTATCCTTACAATGACAATAAAGTCATCTACCCATCTACAAAATTAAGCAGTGGAAAGAAATATAGTTAAACCGCATTCTAATCACATTTAAGTATTGTTTATGAACCCAAAATTACAGCAAGTGTTTTATATTTCATGTGTGTACCGGGGATAAGTTACAATTTAAACCGCAACCATTAATCAACCAAGTTTCTGATGATCAGAATGACAAGTTATTTTTAGACAAAAATATCCCAAATTGTCTGATTCCAGCATGTTAAGTATTTTTTTTGTCTTTTTCCACTCTGTTTGTCCTTTCAGTGGGTCAAACAAGGCCGTTTCAATTGACATTCAGGCCAGCTCTCATTCAACATTTTTTAGACCAAAAATGAACTGAGAAGATACTCAGAATAAATAACAAACCTCAAAACTTTAGTTGCTGCCCTGGGATCGTTGTTACAATTGTCAGTGTCAAAATAAACGACAAAAAAAAAAAAGTTATTTACGATAGTCTCCAGTGACCCCTGCGACCCTGCAAAGGATAATGCGGGTTTGGAAGATGAATGAATGAATGAATGAATGAATCAGAACAGGATATTACATTGAGGTATCTACAACTTATTTTATTCCACATTGTTTTACAATATAAACCATTCTATAGATTAAACCATGCTTAACTCTACAAAGAGAAGGAGAAGCATACTTTGAATAAATGTTCAATATTTCTTGTTCAAATTTTAAACAGTGGAGGATTGATTGCATCCAGTGACATTAAAGAGATAAAGACAGTAACCAACAGTGTAATGATGCTAATCATAACAACATAAGTGGAAATAATGCTAATTATATATGTGGGTGTATACACATACACGAACATAAGATGACATCAAGTGCAAATAATGGAACAAGGGTAAACTATAATTCTGAGATGACTTCACATTTTCTCTTATAATGCATCATTTATTTTTTGCTTTATCACTCTGAATACTTTTTATTGTAAATAATGTGAACAACCAACTGAATAAAACATTGACACAAGCTGCCACAACAGGTGACAGTCTTTGACTAATGTCCAGGATTTAATGCTACGTTTCCTCTTTCAGTTCATCAGGACATGTCTTTCTAAAACAGTTCTTTAACATGAAAGTACAGCGTTCATCCCGGCTCCTGAATTCTGTCAAAAATAAGAAGGCAGTGAAAAATACAACCTGAAAAACAAATGAACGCTGTCAAATCGGAATTTGTTCTCGTTAAAAAAAAACAAAAAACGTGCATGTTGAAGTTAATCTCTGGTTGAGGCTGTTAAGAGTGCAGAAGAAAGGGTTGTGCTGAGTTGAAGTGTGAAGGTTAGTGAGTCTCTCCGTTTACCGGCGATCCCTCCCCATGTGGCGAAGATGACCTGGACACTCCTCGTTCAGTGTTGTCAGAGCTAGAGCCACTTTGACTGTGCGGGTCTGCTGAGGCAGTGCTCGTTGAAGTGGACGTGGGTTTGGCTTTCTCTTTAAAGTCTGTGATTATTACAGTCAAGTCTCCAACGGTGACCTCAAGGTGTTGGGCGCTGCTCCTGTCGACATTTTTTAATCTGGGTCTTGTGAAAAAGAGAAAAAAAAAAACAAGAGGTAAGTTGCTTTGAGGATGCTCAATATTTCAGTGATGAAGCACAAACAGGTTGACAGCAAACTGTGGCTAATCCATCATTACTTTCACGAGCATGAACCATTACCTTATCTTTTTATGGCTTTTCTTTTTCAGTGTTGGATCTTTATCACTTTTGTCTTTCTCTGATTTTTCTCTCTTATCCTTTTTGGGATGTGTAGGGGAGGCAAACTGCTGATTTACTTGTTGTGCAACCAGCTGAGAGACAGGCCGTGGTTTTCTGAAAAATAAATAAATAAAATAAATAACGTATTATTATTATTATGGATTACAAGCAAAAAGCACTCATAACTTCTACCTGAACTTGCACTAACTGCTAGTTCTGTGGCTCTCCTTAAAAAAGGGCAATACATAACAGCATAACACAACAGAAATATAAACTGTACTATAAGATTCACAAATACACCGTAACGTACTAGTTCTCAGTCCTTTTCAGTCACATATCCACTGACTGAAAGCTCAATCCGCACAAATTCAACAAAAGGGAAAAATACATTTAATGGAGATATGAACTATTCCAGGTCTGTATTAGAGTAGGGTGACTCAAGACATTATAAATCATTTTTATCCTATTGTCCAAGCACATTACATTTACTTCTTCCGTGAACTGCCCGGTACTGTCTGAGTGCAATGTAAAAATATGTAGCCTGTCTATTCTAATTTTAACAGTATTTTTCCCCCTTTAGTTAATAAGAACAATTTATCCCTCAGTCTGATCTTTAAGTCTAATAAATGACAAAACAGACGGTTTGGCATGTTTTCCTGGGGGAAAGTATTTCAGATCTATTCAGGGGATTGTGTCCACTCAACAAATAGTGATTAGAATTACAACAATGATAAAATGACAACACACAGATCATAGATTTTCACATTACCCTCAGAAAGTTGAATTAAACAAGTTAATGAGCATGCTCGTGGAAGACGTCTTGGTCGATCTATTTAACCACTTTATTGATCTACTTTATCAATTCTAACCATCTGAGGATATGCATGAGGGTCCTGGCCAACACAGGCAGCAGGACAATTGACAGCGTTAGCCAGCGTTACAGCTGATCATGTGACAATGGATTCCCATTATTTTTGTATCAGAGTCCGATGGAGTTATTTTTGTCTGCAGCAGATCTGCAGTACTTATTTTCTGTATATTTTCTGTATGATTGATTTTTGTCCTTTTTTCAGTCCCTCTTCCCATTTTGTTGCTTGTGTGACTCAGTAAAGAACCTACAAACTTTTTTTCTCATTATGTTTGTGCTTTAGTGTTAGATGCATGTTCTTAATAATATGAACCTCAACTAATGTTTGACTGTTCGTCTTCGGTCTTGGTTTTTATGGTTTTTAATTCCTTCCGTCTGTTCCAAAGGTCTGGAATAAGATGGCATCTATAGTTGCTTCTCCCTCTGCTTGAAATAAAGGACATCTAAGATCTAGCACTGAAGAAGCTGGTCTCATTAATACTTTTAAAGGGATTTTAGCTATGAAGAAAGAAACAACTTGCCGTAGATTGTTCATCTAAATATTTAAACTTCTTCATTTCATTTATCATTTATCTTCTGAACCACTTTATCCTCAAGAGGGTTGTAGGGTGTTCAGACCTTTCATAGCTACCTATAGGCGAAGGTGGGGTATTCACCTAAGGGCCACCTTTTAAGCTCTGAGTGCATATCTTCAGATGGTGGGAGGAGGCCAGGGGACCCGGAGAGAACCCACACAAACACGGGGAGAATATGCAAACTCCACACAGGAAGGTCCCACCCCCGTCAGCTGTTGTTGTGTCATCTTTGTCTCCGTCCTAGAGGAGTGGACATTTGGCTCGTCTCTGAATGGTCACCAGTTCAATTCCCCAGACTGTGAACAAGGCTTTTAACAACCCATTTGTTCTGCCGTGCATAACATGGCAACCCACTGCTCCTAGTCTGTGTTGTGTCCCTGCATATTCAGTTAATGACCGGATAACTGCATAGGATCAATTTCAGTGTGAGTTGCATGTCCACTTGTACAATATATACTGACAGGAAGAGAATCTTCTTCTAACACCGCCTGTAACCCAGCTAAGTGTGCTGCTGCTCATCTTGGCCAGCAGATTTTTTTATCTACTCAATGAGTTGATAAAATGAGATAAGATACTTTATGAGTTCAGCATCTGGGCAATTTACAGTGTTATGGCCACTATGATACAATTACATTAAAACTAAAGGTTAAACTAAGCAATACAAGCAGTATTAAAAACATAAAGAATAGAATCAGGAATAACAAATAAGTACAGGAAAACTTGACAAATAGCCAAGAGCTATATACATAGAGTCTACACACACACACACACACACACACATATATATATATACACAATTTTGATTGTGTGTGCTGCATCTTTCAATTTTACTATTTGATGCAGTCAAAATACGTTTACCAATACTGTACTATGTATAACTGAAATCAAATAAATGTGATTTTATTATCTATCTTGTCTGATATACATTTGTTGGTTAAATGAATACACACGTTGTTTGTGGTGTGATCATCTTGCATTAGATTGGGTTTTATGATGTGTGAAGACTTGTACACTTGACATGAGAACATTTCTTGCAGAACAAGACTAGTGAATGCAGGCCACATGCAAAGACATGACGCTTTCAAAGTCAACGATGAGGCTGTTTGGCTTGAAATAATAAAAGTTGCCTCTTACCGAGTAGACGTGCCCTTCCTCACATCACACATCATGCACTTGAACGCCTCAGCGCTATTCCTGAACGTGCACACGCTACAGTCCCAGTAGCCGTCGTCGGGGGAGGGTTTGGACTGCCGCTTCGGCCTTCAACACAACAAAAACACACGCACGGCGACAGTTCAACAACGACACTATTGTTCTCTGAGGCGACCCCAAAGGTACAGAGACTAATAAATCTGAACAGGAAAAACTCTAAGAACCTGTTAGTGTTTTCAGAAGTCGGTCAACGAGGACGAGCGGCTTTCAGTTTCCACAAGCAGTTGGCCCAGATTAAAGCAGCCAGCCGCCATGAACACTTCACTAAAACAGCTCCATCCATTGACCGAGCTTTCCGTTCACTAACGGCCACTTAATGTCGTCATTAAACAAGTCGGCGGCTGCGTTACCTTGTGGGACTCTTCTTGTCTCCCATTTTACGAAACTTGGTCGAAGCGGAGTCAAAAAGGACCAACGTTACCGCTGGAAAAACGCATATAGCTGCTACTCAGCTGTCGTGGAAACTCCTGTCGAAGGACGGTCACGTGACTGGGGCTCACCCAATCACTGGTAATTGAATCACAACAGAGGACGATCAATGGGATTGATGAGGTGGATGGTCCAAGACCGCAGAGGGATCCCCGGGCTGCCGATGACCAGGAGTCGGAGTCGTACCCACAACCGCACAAAACAAATACACGTGTTCTCAAAGTGAACTGAGACAAGAGATGGAGAATCACTTTTTCATCACCACCATCGCCCTTTATTTTCGACCCTCATATATAGTCTTTTTACGCCTTTTATAACGCTTGTATTTACACACAACACACACCAACCTCGTTGTTTTATTTATGCACAATGGCAATAAGGGCTACTCTATTCTATTTGCCACAATAAAACTAAACTTAAATAAAATACAATGCACTTCAATAAAACAATTACAAGTACAAGGGGTTTCAGATTCGATTATTAGTTTTATAGTCATACTAAAGTTGACCAAAGAACAGGTCCCGGACTAATATTGCCTTGGACTGCCTATATATATATATATATATATATATATATATATATAGAGAGAGAGAGAGAGAGAGAGAGAGAGAGAGAGAGAGAGAGAGAGAGAGAGAGAGAGAGAACTTTATTTATCCCTCAGGAAGGTTCCTAGTTATGATTACAGCATTGTCTCAATAATTTGCCATCCCAGACCTGATCTAGACCAAGTCAAACTGCTGCCGATCACAACACTGGGGGCCAGGGTTGTGTTCAGGCTTGTAATGTAGACATTTGGCATGGTGGGTAATGATTTCATCTTCTGTATCCCATCTAAAAACTACAACAATAAACACTGAGTTAAGTTTAACATATTTGTGATAGTTGACAGTTGGACTTCTTTTTTATTTTTACTGTCTTGTGTAAATTACATTTACTTATTTGGATCAGAAGGCAGGCTTTTTTCTTTACTATATTTTTTACATAACACAAGACAGTAAAAATAAACAAGAATTCAACTATCACAAAGATAGTAAAGTGCATTCCATGTTTATTGTTGGATGTAATTTTTAGGTGGCATGAAGAAGAATTCATTACCCATCATGACTAATGTGGGGTCAAATCAGTAAAACTCGTTCACGAGTTGATCGATACCTCTTCACTGTGAAGCTAATTTTCTAAAAAATAAATTGATGAAATATGATAGTGGTTATTTCCCAGCTGACAATACAATCACGAAAAATTACGATATGATTTTTTCCAACAGAAAACTACAGTGTGAGGATAAAATCCAATCAGAGTTCATCTTGTTACCTTGTTTAACTGTTTCGACCAATCGGGTCGTTGGTTGAAAGAGCGTCATCCCAGAGTCGGAACATAAACAGTCCGTAGAGGCGCTCATCCCCCGAGACAGTGTTCGAGTGTGGGTTTCTTTGTCATTGTTTCAAATACCTTTAATACGCACATATTGTTGTAGTTAATTTTATAGACTACATGTTTTCCCTCGAATGCGTTATGTTGGTGGCAATTGCTGTGAAATGTGCTGCTCTACAGCACGAATTTCAAACGGTTTTTTATCATTCATTATCATTGTCATTATTGTCGGTTTGTGATTTGCATTTTGAAAGCTTTTCTCCTCTCTTTTTTCTGTTACTGTCAGTAATATCGTCATTCTTCTCACACATTAGACAACCAACTGGGAGTAGATGTGATGCTCTGCTCAATGGATGAGAACATCCCAAGGCTGGGAGTTGAACCGTCACCTTTGGGGACACTATCATCAGTGTCGGAGGGTGGATACAGAATGTAATAGTAATACAGGTATGGGGCACAGCGATGTAATGTCATCAATAAAGATTACTGAGAGGAAGCTCAACGCCATGTTTTTAGGTGCAGATTAACTCCATAATGTTTGCGTGTCTCTCATTGTGCTGGTCCCTAAGCCTGGATAAATACAAGGGTTATGTCAGGAAGGGCATCTGACGTAAAAACTCCTACCAAATCAAATATGCGAATTGGATTCGCTGTGACGACCC
>JAPTHA010000024.1:20723725-20745154 GCA_029814585.1 Gymnapogon annona
TACTGTTTAATGTTATGAAGGAATTAAAATGAACCATTCTCTTTATAAGGTTTGTACCAAATTAAAGACAAATCAAATTCGGCTCAAATTTTAGTTAGTGCCAAATCATAAAGTTATCTCCTGACACTATACATGTCGAGCTGGTCAAGACCAGACCTTTAATCTAACATATCTACACATGATAAAAATTGATGGTAACACAGAGGAACTGCTAAACATTAAAGATTTTTTCTTTCTGAAACTGTAGATCCACAGATGTGTTATTGTTTGTTTTTTTCTATTTTCTATGATGATGCATATCTTCATGCTCTGTTTTATGACATGTTTAAACTTTCATGATGCTTTCAGACAAACCCAGCATACCGCCAAGCCAAACTCCCAGCAGCTCAAAGGAGGGGTCCCCTCACAGCTCGACGTCGTCAAAGGTAAAACCCACATTTAAGGGTAAACTCCAACAGTTTTAGAGCCATAGAGAAGTTTGTCAGTTGAGTAATACAAAAGTGCTCAACAGAAAGCTAACCTGTAAAGTTTACCTAGGACTTGACTTGTAGGAACATGGTCTTAAAATGTCTGAAAATTTACAAATGTGCATTTAAAATCTTGAAAAGTCCTTAAAGGGAATTTAATTCAATTTGATAGGTCTTTAGTTATCTTGCTATGAACTTGGCCACTGTATTGTGTGTAAATGTGTCTGTTAAATGTCCGACCTGTAAAGAAAGTAATGTCACGTTTAAGCCCGACAATTTGTTTTGAAAGTAGGAATACATTTTTGCAAACTTTGAAGCCCCTTTTGAGGAATTACCTGCAGTGATAGGAATTAAGGCATTAGAGCAAATAAATACATTTTCCAATATTCAAGGAATTACTAAGTTTTGTTTGAAATTCTGTTCTAAGTCGTATAGTAACCCTGTAAGAAGGGTTTGAAGTATTTGATTTGAAGTATCTCAAGTAACCCAAGACGTTAAAAAAAACAAACTTTAATCTGTGTTTATTCATTTGTATCATCCCATTTTTTTAACCTTTCAATTTTTTAGGAATTTTCAATGAGAAAAAATGTTGCTGTTGACCGTCGACACGTGGCCTGCTCGATGAGGCGTGTCTGAAAACAAAGAGTCAACACTTGCAAAGCAGCAGAGTTGTCTCTATTTGAAACACTTTGAAATGAGAACCAGTTTCCAATAGGGATGACCTCGGCTCTAACCCTTAACCTTTGGCCCGCCAGGAAAAAGCTTCCGCATCTGTAGTGGAGTCGGAGGAGGTGGTCACTGCCAGCATGGAGCCAAAGCCGACACCAGAGAAAGACATCAAGGCCCGCCGCTTGGAGGCCATTAAGGCCAAAGCTTTGGAAATTGAGAAGGTAGTAAAATCTGCTCCACACGACAGCCCCACCACCGGAATAATCTCCTTATTCAGTATTTGTTATGTATCCCTGGCTGGATAGCTCAGTTGGTAAGGCACCGGTCTGGTGCATAGGGTACCTGGGTTTCATTCCCGGGACAAGCGTTCAGTGAGTTGTGTCAGGAAGAGCATCCGACATAAAAACTCCTGCCAAATCAAACAGGCAAATTGGATTTGCTGTGGCGACCCGGAAGTGAAAAAGCCCAAAAAATCATCATTCAGTATTTGTTATGTATTTGCATCGAGAAGCACTTCTTCAATAAAGTAAAATCACCTTCCCTCTGTCTCTCTCAAGCTATTTATTATAACAACACTTTTATTATACACTGGTATTATGTGGGAGTGAGAGGCAAATAAGGTGTTGATTTGAAAGGTGTTAAAATATGCTTTGTTCGCTAAACATACAGTAGTGTGTGTGAAACATTTGAATGTGGGGTGGAGGTGGGGTGAGTCAGCAGAAAAATCCTTGGCACCTGGGGTCATGACGCCCATCATCTCAGCTATTCGCAGTTGCACTTCTCCTTCTTTTTCATTGCTTTCATTGCTACAGTACCACTTATCTCTTCCTGGTAAAGCAGGACAAAAATTGCCCTGCAGGTTGCAGGCGGCCCACCCACGGTGTGGTACGTCTCTTGGCATTAGCCGCCACATGCTTACCCTGCCATTTCCAACCGTGCGGCGAGAGTTGAAAAACCTCCACTGCATCTTCACTGTAACGACTGCCCCAGGCTCAACTAAACACGAACTTTACAATGGGAGACCCAACCGGGCAGATCAAGCGAGCAGATGTTCTTAGTTCAGGCCTCCATAAACCATGAAGTGACGGTTACAAACGCCGCAAAACCTTAACTATTTCATCCTTTTTGCTAAATTCCTGATGGTTTTGTCGACAGGCCCGCTAGTGTGGAGGTAGTTGAACCAGAAATTGATTTGTCACAGCAACCAAGTGCATAACTCATTATTTGGCCGACATTTGCCGTAATACATACTCTGTGAGGGTGTTTCAGGGTTAGAAGGGCAATCAGAAACCAGAAACCGATTTCTTGACATAGTCAGTATTACAGATGATGACAATGTTTTTACATGTTTTAAAATGATTTCATTATGGCAACAGTGACCATTATGTATTTGTATTGTAAGATTTCCTGGTCATACTTTTCTTTGCTGTTACACAAATGAAGAGTAAATCTGTTTGTTCATGGAGGGAATAACCACAAAAGAAATCTTGGCGAAAAAGAAAAACAACAATAATGTAGTAGTTGAAAAAAAAATGCCTGGCAATGATTTTGAGAGAAGTTCATTCATCATCTCAATCAGTGCAAATGAAACATATCCATTTCAACTATTAGTCCCTCCATCCAGAGGTCCGGTTTGCAGCTTGAGTGATTAAAATGGCTCTTTTAATATCCCCTAATGTGTACCAGCCCTCAGGTCATTACCCTACTTCCCTTATTATGCAGGACCCCTGCCTGCATCTGCGCTCATTTGAACAGAGCCTCACTAAGTGTCCATGTGATAGCCGCATGCATAATCTCACCTCCCAGCCCCCACCCACTGTCCCAGTGCACACTCCTGTCTGTATGTTCACAATTTGGACCTCCACAAACATCCGATTTGGGCAATAGCCTGTTTCTGAAGGCTTCTCCTCAAGGCCCCTGGTGTGGCTGCTTCTCTGGGGGCTCCGGCCCGTCCTGTGTGGCCCTTTAGTATCAGCCTTAAAGATCAGATTGTGGGTCCTGCTTCATGGAGGAAACTTTAAGACTGAACCTCCCTGCAACCTTTTCTCACAACACAGAGAACAGTCAGCTCAAAGTCACCCTTCCTGTTTGTTCCAGTTACATGGAAGCAGCGCCTAAGAAAAAATAACAAGCTATAGCTGGAAGTTACTCCTCGATTTATTTAATAATGTACGGTAATACATGTGAAGGGAAGCTCTTTGCCTCACACATGTGCAGCTCTGTCTTAGTTGTAGTATCAGGAAAAATCTCTTAATTTGAGTTCATAGTTCATTATAAGGCCACTTTTCCCTCTTCCCCATTCTGCTTTAAAGTGTCTAACACTGTTTATACAGGATATAATGAAGTGAAAATCAGTAATCAGTGTCAACAAAGGCTGTATCTTGGGAAAAGCTTAAGAAGGTTTTGTTTTGAACGATGGCAAACATAATCAGCCTTAAATGATTAGAGGGTTACTGGTTTGTGGGACATATACCACATGTTTGTGTCTCGTTTAGGCCATGTTTCCTCTCACATCTTCAAACCTGGAACCAATTTTTCCCTCCGCTATGCAATGTTGGCCGAGTTAAAATATTTTACAACGGGGACATCTTCACCTAAGTAACGTGGAAAGGCTCCTGAAGAGGTTGTATACTGGTTCATTCAGATTATATAATAGCAAAGGTTCAAAATAGCAGGAGGAGGGAGAAGTAACAACGTATGTACACAGAGAAGAAAACCTGTGTCGCTGAATGACGTTGGCCACACGTGTCGTGAGTTTCTCACTTGCTTGCGGTCGGTCTGAACACTATTATTATGTGGGGCCACGAATTCGCTTGACATGATCTGCAGACATTAAAGCATCAGCCTGAGTCCAAACATCTCCCACAGTCTGGGATATTTCTGTCCGAGCTTTCTCAACCCGTCCTCCCCTTGCGTATGTAGTACATGTTGTGACAGAAAACTGACTGGAATTGATATTAACCTGGATCTAAACTTCTATAAAGACATTTCGCTCCAACACCATTTCGTCCATTTGTTCTTGCGTTTCAATGCAGCGTATTGGGATAGCCATGTCAGATGGATGTTCTTCAAGGTTCTGAACATGTTGTAGCGAGTTCTACAGGGGAATTATCAGAAATAAAACGAGAAAACCATGGAGGAGGACTGACAACAGCTCAGGGCTTTAGGCATCGCAGTTTTGAACATCATTGTAATTAGCGGTTAGAGCAAAAAGATGCATCCCCGTCATTTTCTACTTCCAAATTGTGTGTGTGTGTATGTAATTTTATTTCACTTAACCTTACTTGGCCTACTTTAGTTGTAGTCTGACACCCACATTAAAATTGTACACCTGGGAATTTTTCCTCCTAAACCCTCTATAGCCTCTGTCTGCCTTTTTCATCTCTGACGTGGGACCGTTCCTTTCCTTGAAAACGCACTGACTGGTTCCCATGCGGTGAATTGTTTCCATACTTATTGTTCCAAAGTAAATGTCACATTATTATTTGTTTCCTTGACCTTTTCTTTGTGCTGCAAACCCCACCCAGTGGAGCTCACTTACAGATTTCGATCATAAAGGTCGTCTTTTAACATATTGGCATTCTCCAGTGTAGAATTCAACACGATTTCAGTCTCAGTAACAGAGGCGCGACACAGCGCAGCGGCCGTGTTTGTAGCTCAAATCCATCATGAAATCCTCGTCACATGCAGTTAAGTTGTATGACAGTGATATAATGAATGTACATATGTTATCCTAATCTCTATACAAATTGATGGATACACGAACATGAGTTAGCCTAGATACATTTACGCAATGTGTATCTAGGCAAAGAAACGGCAGCTGTGGTTTGAAATCTACCCGGGAACTGACAGAAATCTGGAATATGGCCGTTTAACCGGTTAACCTCGCATTCTGCTTAAGACCGGACTTTAATTTAAGTTGACAGGCAGCGCTTTTCCAAGCTTGTTTAATGCTAGATGAGGTACAGTATATGTAGACAACTAAAGTCTGCACAGTTCACAGTTGTTCAGCCAGAATGAGCTTAAGACATTGAACAAATCTGCAGTTCAATACATGTAAAAACCAACAGCCGTTCAATTTCTTCTTTTTTATCTCTGGGGCTTGGTAAACATTTTTTATCGGATTAAATTAGATAGAACTTTATTTATCCCACCATGAGAAAATTTGTGTGTTAAAGCAACAAAGATACAGCGCAGAAGATATAACATACTTGAATTGGATTCTTGTACTACATACACAGCAGGCATTTGTGGATGTGTTGCGACATGTGTCAATAAATAAGCCAGTAAGCACGCATAAGCAAAGCGTATGGAAATACATCTATTATATACATACGCACACAGGTATACATACCTGCGTACACTGTATATATGTATGTACTGTGTATATATGCGTGCATACTCGCGTATCCACACACGTACACATACACCATTAGAGCAGATTTACAACAAATTGCAAGAATTCAATTTATTGTAAATCTGCTCTGCTCTTTTTTTTCTACTCTTGTGCTGCTTTATGATATTTCGTTGCCAGATCATTGTATGTGTCTGTGCAATGACAATTAAAGGAAATCTGAATCTGATACACCATGCATACCTAAAGTACGAAGATGCATGTGTAAAGTGACAGTGATCTATTTTAAGTGTGTGTACAGTGTGTGGTGATCTACGGTGTGTTGTACAATCTAACTGCTGTTGGGAGGAATGATCTGCGGAAGTACTCCGTCTTTCAGTCCTATTCCTATTAATACCTATTCAGATTCAGCTCTTATCCCTAAATACCTAGAAATGAAGAAACTGTAGTTGCTTATTGTGCTGACTTCCAAATGAATTTCATGACATCCAATCTTAATCTTAGTGTCTTAATCCTAAACACTAATTATTTTTATCATTTATTACTTTCTCCTCTTCATTTTTAAGAGAATCTAGTATTTTCTATTTAATGTACTGATTCTGTAGTAGAGTAAATTTCAGGAGTACAATATCCAAACTGAGAAAACTGAAGCAAGTGTGACTTTTCATTTCATTAACTGAATATAAAGACAAACGAGTACATTCACAAGCAGTTTGTTTTTATTTTTGAATCACTGTTGCAGAAAATGACGCCGACTCCATGTTCGTGGCAGAGCTTACGTCCAAATGTGTTATATCCTATGACAATGAAAAGCCAAGAAACTGCATTTTATAGTAATTATTTACATGTCTATATGTGATTAATGGTTTTGAAGTTGTTAGACCATTTCGATCAGCAGATGTTATTGTGGTCTGAACAGTGTAATGGAGGTCTCGCCCTGGGATCGGTTGAGTCCTAAAATCTCCACACAGGTTAAGTTCAAAGTGTCACATATAGCTTTTACTCCACAAGTGATAAAGATGTGATGAGCTTGCACCTGGGACTCTAATAAAGAACTTAACAGCCATTTTGGGTCAACAGTAAAACCCGAGAGGGATGTGAGAGCTTGTTACAATGCGGTGTGAAAGAATGCTGCACCGCTGCTAACATACTCAAACACCTCATGTACCCTTCTGTTACGGGCCGACATTCTCTCGAATAGGCCCACATACGCATGTCCACACACCTGTTTCATGGAAGTTTGTCATAACTGGGTTTTATTGAGTTCACACATAAGCATATAGAACTCATAGAACTGTCAGATAAAGGTATTTTGTGATTTAAGTCCTAATATGTGTAGCACATTAGTCCAAAACGTTAATGACATTATTTATTCTTAATGTATATGTCTTATTGTGAGTATAGTTTATGAAATGACGATATTCACCCATGTTATGAGGTTGTAAATGCAGATGCATGAGTAGCTGAGATAGACTCCAGTGAACTCCGTGGCCCCGCAAAGGATAAAGCGGGTTTGGAAGATGAATGAGTGAAAGGATGTGTTTAATTGGAAATTAATATATAGATGTAACAGTGTCTCAACACTAGATTGATTCAATATTTGCAGGTAAGCAAGTTTGTAATATTTCCTAACATAAGCACAAAACTTATGCAGAACCTACATTTTTCACGTGTATGTATTTATAACCTAATCAATAAATCAAACAATATTGACATTCCTGATGTGATTTTTTTTTTTTTAATGTGCAGAATTATAGGCAAGACTGTGAGACATTTTGCACAGTGGTGAAGATGTTGGTGGACAAGGAGCCAAGTTTGGATTATCTGCTGCAAGCTCCACTGGATAAGAACCTTCATGAGATCAGAGGGCGGTGCTTGGATAGTCTGAAGGAGTTCATCAAAGACATAAATGAGACGACAGAGCAGCCAATCAAGTCTGAAGAAGCCTCTGGAAGGAAAGCACTGAAGTGATGGTATAGAGTGTTACTACTGTATTATTATGTCGAAAAGCGGACTGTATGAATTGCATCTCAATGACATCATGATCCACCATAACTGTAAATGTTGCTATTTTTGGGTTTTCTCTGAGTCCTCTGGCTTCCTCCCACCATTCAAACACACGCAGCACAGTAGGTTTATTGGGTAATCTGAATCACCCATAGGTGTGAATGATGTGATGGATTGGTGGTTCTTCTAAGTATCAGACGTGTGATGAACTGGTGATGGGTCCAGGGTGTACCACGCCTTTGCCCATAGGTAGCTGGGATAGGCTCCAGTGACCCTCTCTAGGGCTAAACGGTTCAGAGGATGAATGAATTAACACATATGTTGTTACTCTTCTTACAGACAACATTTTTCATTTGATGGAGTTCTATCCATGCAGCAAGAACCTTGGTACTTTTGCTGAAATAAAAAGTGAAATCTGGGTTGAGACTGTATAATAACCTTTTCTGTGTCTAATATTGAAATTTTATACTATTAACTATTTGTCTTGAAACTTGTAAAAACTGGCTTTAGCATTCTGATAACATTGACAGAAGGACCAAATTTATAAGCGCACCATTGTGTTTTAAGAACAATCTGCATTTTTAATTTTTTTTTTACATTTTATTGCTTAGTTTTTGTTCTATTTTGTTGTTTTTTTTAGACATTTTATGGATTTAGTTTTTTGGTTATACTGAAATAAAGAAATATACCAATAAATGTCCCTTTGTTTTATTAGTATGAATAAGCAACACTGTTGATGATATAGATATTTTTTATTACAATCATCTATCTTCACCTTATATTCCAGTTTTTACATTTATACAGATTATAATGATTTGCTTACAATACAGTATGACCCACAAATAAACCACTCAACCGGGCCTTTTATCATATGTAGTGTTTCTCTAATGCACAAGCATGGAAAACGACACATCTTAGGTAATCCTGGGTCACAGTTGGTTTGTCCGTACATTTCTGATACCCTTTGGGAAAAAACTGCTCAAAAACCAAATGCCAATAGTTTAGTCTCAGTAAGTACAAACATGTCATGAACTCAAGGATATAAAAATAACAATTTAGTTTTAACTACAATATATACACAAGTATCTGCAATGTTAAATAAACTCAGGTGGTGTTTTATAAATATGCATTACTCTGGAATACTTAATAGGCAGTTTGTAATCCTGCAAAGTGTATGAAGAATTGGAATACAGTCTTGTGTCTTACACAAACATCTTGATAAACTGAGTGCCATGAAGCTTTTAATAATTGCGTTTCCAAACAGTAGACATGAGTGTCAGATGTGAGTGACAGAGCAACACCCAGAAGTAAGAGTAAAAATGAAATTGAATTCTATGAAATGATACAATTTTTCCCCTTGTGTCCTTTCTTCTTTTTGGACTTAGTCCGTTGACCATAAGGAGATGAGGACATTCCTGCCACAGGGCTGGGCAAGTCATCAGTGTAGTAGTGTCTATGGGGCCTGGGTTGAGGAATGGGCTGACCAAGGAAAAAACCCTCCTCCTCAGAGTCAGAAGACGAGGAAGAGCATGTGGAGCACCAGTCGTCGTCCTCATCTCCGTACAAGCCCAAGAACCCTCCCATAGCTGGTCCCTGCAGCGCATAGTCTGACCTGGTGGGATTGTTTGGGTGTCCGTGGAAGGCCTGCTGCCCTTTGGGACCAAGAGCATTCCCTCTGTAGTCCACTTTGTAGCACATTTGAGCCCTTTCCTTGGGCAGCAGGTTAAGAGCGTTATCAGAACGAGACTTGCGGCTGCGACGTCTCCTATGATGGTGATGACGGCGACCAGAGTGCAACTCCTGACCCTGCTCTTCAAAGTGGTACACTCTCCGGCGAGTCCGTTCACTCATTGGGGGCTGGCGAACTGGTAGGTCACCATAATGGCCATTGTCCACTACGTCATCTGAGAACTTAACCTGCTGGGGTTTCGATTGTGAGCGCGTCCTCCTGAGTGCAGGGACGTGAGGCTTTGGTCTGTCATCTGAGAGAGGAACCTCCTGTTCTACAACATTCCCTATCTCCTCCCCGTGGTCAGACACAAGACTCTTAAGTGAATTTGCGCTTCTGTGTAGCATGGAAGAGTTCAGAGTTCCCATGTTACTGGTTTTCTCACAATCCTCTGTCTCCAGATCATGAAAGCCTTGCAAGGAATATACCAATGCACAATCCTTACTGTCACCATCAACTGAAGCCCCTGGGAAGGTAAAAGAAAAGTAGTAAATGCTCCAACAGAGACTTCAATGGAAAACAGTGGATAATTAATGGATAAGTAATACTGTATTTGCAAGAAACAATATGCTGTTGCTTTTACCCACCTGTAATGTTAGAGAGAGCCAGCGAATCCATGGAGTCTCGAACACTTGGATCAGTCTTTTTGAACTCATCAGTGATGCACTCCAAAGAGTCATTGTACCATTGTGGCTCCTCTACCTGGAAACCTGCTCCAGCTCCATGATCCATCTCCAGCTCCTGGATCTTCCTGCTGCTTGCAGGACCTGGGTGACTACCATAGGCTGAATCCCCAAGCCCGTCCTGTGATTGGGCCCAGTACATGTCAGCCTGGTACTTCTTACTGGCTAAACTCCCTCTGCCGCCTCCTCCGCTGACATTACTGGGTTTAACTGACTCCTTTTTGGACTTCATTTCAGTTTCTGATATCCAGAAATCTGTCTTTCCGGAGTCATTCGCTTGCTGGAACACCCCGTGTTCCCCAAACTTCAACAACAACTGAGTCATGTAGTCTTCATGCTCAGCCCACTCCTCCTCCTGATCATCCGGTGCTTCGGTCTCCTCAGCTCGTCCTCTCCAGAAGTGTTCATCAGATAAGTTCATGTGGGCCAGTTTGCTGGTCAGCGTGTCATCAGCACTTCCGCTAAAGCCGGGAAACTTGTAATTGACAGAGGGTGAGAAGAGGAGTGATTGACGGCACTGGTCGGCTGAACGACTACTCTTGCCCATGCGAACGCTACGGCGGGATTCACGTGAGCGCGCTGACTGAAAAGCCGAGTCAGAGGAGTCAGAGGCGTGCACGTCTTCATCCACACTGCAGGCCTTGGAGCAGTAAATGCGGCCCTGATAAGGCAGGAAGGGGCAGCCCAGTAAAGAGCTTTTACATTGGGCACAGCTAAAGCAGCTTTCAGTTGCGTGCCAGTGGAGCCCGTCATAGGTCATCTGAGCGTGATCGACACCTGAAACACAACATATGATGAGATTGTCTATTCGACTCCAAAAACACAACATTATTCAATCATATATTTAAAAAAAATAATCTTACCAATGTGTTCTCCACATGCTTCACAATACTCTGCATATAGAGACTCAAAGCAGCCACAACAGTATGGTCTTCCATCCTTCATAATATATCGCTGACCCCCCAGAATTGTGTCACATTCAAAACAGGAGAAGTGCTTCATATGCCAGTGACGTCCCTCTGCTTCTGTGCACTCATCAGCAAAGATAATCTGTAGAAACAGATGTACACTCGATGAGAAAACATGAAATTTCTCCCGATCCCAGCTGACACCATAAATGTCAGTTTTCTCCACTACATTGTTTTCTTGCAGTATTTCGGTTGCAGTTTTACCTCGTCACAGGCTGAGCAACGTGGTTTGAGCAGCTCTGCGTGGTGCCTTCCACAGTGGATCTTTCCATCATGGTAGAAGTAAATCAAGTCCACCAGTAGTTCCCTACATGTGGAGCAGGCAAAGCATGCAGGGTGCCACCATGTCCCAGGCCCCACCCTTGTGGCAAACACTGCCATTTCGCCACCATTGATGGTTTCTCCACACTGCATTAAGCACAGATGATCACCAGAATAAGTAAAACGTCGCAAAGTGATGCTCAAATGACCCATTAGCCACAGCTGCAAAACATTCTCAGTCCTGATCACAAACTGCAGCACAATATAGACTTTTTGTCACGTTTTCCTGTTGATTAGGGGCTGGACCATACAACCATGCGATTTGAAATATAGAACATGAGAGAACAGCATATATTTTTAGAGAAGTTCCATCACTGTAGAACCTTTGATTAAAGAGATTATATGTAGTATGGGTGGCTGTGGTAGAGCGGGTCGTCCTATGACCGAAGGGTCAGCGGTTCGAATCCTGGCTCTGACCATCCACATGTCAAAGTATCCTCGGGCAAGACACTTGACCACTAAATTGCTCCCAGTATTGCATGGTAGCAGCTGCCCACTGGCAGTCATGGAATCTGTGGATCTTTTCTGTTTGAAAACAGATGATGCAACATTTGAAGCTTTAAGATATTGTGACTGTCAAAATCACTAGATATGAATTTGTAGAAGAGATGTGTGTAAACAATGAATTGTTATCTGATTCAGTGAATGATGTAGTCTGTGTGTACATAGTGTTAATTCATTGGTGGTTCTAGTGGTCTGAAGTGTTCTGGTACATGACTTGCCCTTCCTGTTGCGTTCAGAATATCAGTACTACAGAGAACCCCTTTAACTGTCGATGTAAATGCTCAGTAACACTGCACATTTATTTGCTTCTAATCAGACATCTCTGATGTGCAGTGTTTTTGAGGATACCATAAAATAGGATGGCTAGCTTTAATTTGATCCTTTGTTATTTATAACACGATATTCAAATGAACAAAACACCTACAAAGACACTTCACTGAAATTTATATAACTCGGCTTATTTTCCTCTTTACATATGTAAATGAGACAGCACTGATAGATTAAAATGAAAAAACAACAAAGACAGAGTACATACTTGCTCACAAACGCTGTTCTGTAGGTTTCGAGGCAGCAGTTTCACTGTACCCCTGCCAAGCGCTTCCTTCTTCCGCTGGACACTGAACATATGCAGCTCCTTCTTCTCCTCTTCACTGAGGGACTGACAATAGCGCACCTGGAAGGACAAGTAGGAGGTTCCGGATGAGAAGGTTACGTTTATGTTCACACATTGTGAGTCACAAAATGGTTTCTGTTGAAAGGCGTAACAATAAAAATATTATTCAATAGAAACAATCATGTCAACAATAAATGGTGTGATGTTAGTTTGACAGAAGTCCAGAAAAAGCTGAACAAAGGCAACCCTTGACCCTGGGTTGCCCTTCCTACAGCCCCCTAAATTTCTTCACCCACAGTCCCTGATTGAGAACCTCATTTTTACAACAGCCGTTTTTTTTTTTTTTTATGTTTCCCACAGCCTTAACAAGAGGGAAAGCAGACGTTTACACAAACAAGGCCTGTGTTTAGAGTGAAATCAAGAGGACGGGCAACAAAGGAACAGAGACGACCAACTAGAGCTGTGGTGCCACTGCGGTGGTGGCATCACATAAAGCTTCTTTCAACCAGCGGCCTTCTCTCCCGCTGAGCAGTCCTCGTAAAAACCACTGCTATGACAGGAATCTTGCTGGTGGGGGCTCCCAGCAAACATCATAAAATCATCATGTCAAAAGTCACATTGTGCCCACACTACATGCCTACAAGATTGTGGAACAAAAATCCCCCGGTGTGATGTCAACATGAATGCCAAGTGCTCACATCGGCGGGGTGACACGGACACGGTGAGGCTGTTAATGCTGCGAGTTCAGTGGACAGTTGACGTTATGGCTACATAAGCGGAGCTCCAAGTGGATTTATAGGCACAAATGAATGAACAGATTGTGGATGTGTTTGACCTTATGCACATGTGTAAAATGTTCTCACCTCATTATCATGCGGTGGTAGTTGGTATAGGAGTTGTTTGATCCTGAACTTCTCACCTGGACTGTTCACATAGGGGACCTTGTCCTCAGGCAGACAAGAGAAAAATAACTGGACCTGGGAAAATAATGCCAAAGTATACAGGTTACACATCAGCACATCTGATAGTAGGTAAATTAATTAAAAATGTGCCCCTTTAATCAGGATGTGTTTTTTTTTATCTCTGTTATTCCAAGACATTCTATCATTACAGGAAATAAACTATCATAAGAAACTTTACCCTCTGAAGCTCGTTATGACAATTGTTTTATTCATCCAGTTGAATTATTGTCTTGCACAGCACATGTTTACGAACAAAATATTTTCCCAAAAGGGAACCAAAATATTAATTTGTGATGGCAAGATGCATTACGCGACAGCTCTGTGTATCTTTATGGGAGACTGCCTTTGTGGAATCAAAGCCAAATCACTAAATTTGCTTTCTCAGTGGTAAATATATTAGACTTAGACTTCTTTTAATTGTCATTACACAGACACATACAATGAATCTGGCAACGAAATGTCATGGATTGGCAACTGATAACACAAATAAATAAATATGGAGAATACAAAACTGCACAATTACTAAAGTAAATCCAAAGCCATGAGTGGCTGCAGTGCAAGGGAGCGAAGGTGACAGTACACACAGTCAATATAAATAAGAAATATATAAGAAGGACAGTGTATTATTGCACAACAATGTAAACAGTACTGACAACAGTGTAAATATTACACTTCAATGCAAGCAGTACTATAAACAATGATAATATTACACATGTCAAATCATATCATATCATATCCTCCTTTCGTGTTACACTATGGTTTGGAGAAGTCTTTTTCTCTAAATATGTATGCTGAAAAGGTCAAATGAGGCTAAAGGCTGTCTGTTTCCAGTCATATGCCTGTCTCTATAGGGACAGGACAAAGCAGTCCGCTGCAGTGGCACTTTGACCCTTGGGGCTGGTCACTGAAAACTAAACTTTATGAGGGAGGGGCCATTACAGCCAGTTAGATAAAGAGTTAGGATGTGCTTGTCTTGTGTGTTTCGAGGGCTTCCTGCAGCTTCGGCCATCTAGAGGGAGGGGAAACAACAATTTACCCTGACAATCACCCAGAGTTTGCCCCCCACCATAAATTATGCACATTTTCATGCTGCTATTACCTCTCATCTAGCTCCCTAGGGGCTGGGGGGGGCAGTCAACTAACACCATGGCCCTGTGTGCTTCTTCACTGTAATGATGACCCATAATGCACGGCCCATTCAGCGCAATGGCTGCAGTAAAGGCATTACAGTTGAACCATGCACTTCTCAAACAAAAGGCATGTTTAGGCTTTAGCGTTCCCTGTTACTGCAAACCCCTTCACCTCTTTCCCATCATCACCCCCCCATTGCTTCCATATGTGCTGTTTAACAGTGGAGGCAGAAGAAGAGAAGAGAAACAACAAGAAAAAAGTAGAATCAGTTAAAAATGCAATCCCTTTAAGAAAGATGCCACATCCCATTGGCTGCTCCGTGCACACAACCAACAGCCCTGCTCGTGTTTGTGGAGGAGAGGGCTTGTTAAAAGGCAGACCCCTGATTACCAATCCTGCCAGCAGCAGCAGGCTTCACCCACCAAATCCTCTTCCTAACAGATCTGTGATAATCACAAGCAGATTCTGCCATGCCGCAGCGTGTAAATAAAAGTACACACATCCTGCCTGTAAGTGGTCGTCTCACAAGACTGCCTCAAATAAAGACATCTTTTTTTTTCTGAAATATGTTCAGTCCCATAGGTGCCGCTATCTAGAGACTTGAGTTGGCACGTTAACCAAGTGAAGGGCTGAATTGTAATTATCTGGGTCAGGCAAGTGGGATAGAGAGGAGTTAGAATCAGGTCAGATCTGTTTTTATTCTGTCAGGGGGATACACTATTATTCATTTTTGTGTTTTGGGGAAGAGGAAGTAAGTGCACCACAACACATATGATGAGACTTTTTTGTAGTGTTAGTCACTTTCAAGGTCAGGTCAGACTACCTTTATGAAGTTCATGAGCAAATGCACAAAGAATTGTTACATAAATCAAATCAAATGTATTTATATAGTGTCAAATCCTAACAGAAGTTACCTCAAGGCACTTTACATATAGAGCTGCAATACACCAACACTCTCAAGGTAATTTCACAGAAAACCAACAGTTTTCCAGGACCAAACACTTGGTGAAACCGGAAGGAAGATGTTGCTTTTAACAGGCAGAAACCTGGAGTAGTCATTGGTTCTTGAAGGGCGAACGTCCAACTTCACCAGTTAAAGCAAGGGATCTGCAACTCCGGTCCTGGAGAGCCGTAGTCCTGCATGTTTTAGATGTTTCCCTCTTCCATCAATGATCAGCTCATCACTAAAAGCTGCTGAAGCCTAGTAATGACGTAGTCCAGGTGTAATGGAAGAGGGAAACATCTAAAACATGCAGGACTACGGCTCTCCAGGACCAGGGTTCCCTACCCCTGAGTTAAAGAGTTAAAGAGAGAGAGGGTAAAGCAAGAGAATGAGAGAGGTACAGATTTGGTTGATACCTGCTCAGGCCTCAGACCAGGTGGTACCCAGGAGTACTCCTCCAAGGCACAGCCTGAGTCGTCATCAGAGGTGGAGCTGCGCTGGAAGCCAAAGTTCATCTTACTGACTTTCTGCTCCATCATCAAGTCTTGCTGGCCTGCCCCGCCCTGAAAGCCGGCCGCTGACACTCCTGCACCTGACAGGCTCATCAGATTCTCTTTGTACTAAACAGATCAACATACAGAGAGGGCGAGTCGAGGGACGGGGGTTTGAGGGGAAAAAAGAGAAAGAGGGAAATAGAAAAAGATTATCAGGCACAATGTTTAATGAGCCATTTCACCAACCAACTCCCATGACCTGCTATCCACACCAGCAGTCACACGTCAGTTCCGTCTGAGCCGATGTTCACCACCAGATGAATCACATCGTCACTCTCTCTTTCATGAGGGTTCCAGTCCCCTCCAAAGCCCATAATGGTATCTGAACGAGCTTTTCTTGGTTCTCCTCTGGTGATGAGTCTACTACATAAAGACACTCATAAAAAGAACTCTACCCTTTCACTACAGTTAAACATGTGCCCTCCTCATGTGGCTTTTGAGGCTACAGAGATAATTAGGAAATTCCCAAAGTTTCAAGAGGTGACGTCCCATCCCATTATGGTGACAATAACAAGCCGTTAGCTATTCATAAATGCACACTATGAACACAATTACTTATATAAACACAGAGTGTCGGGTAGTGTTGCCGAGATCCTACATTCCTTTCCAATAGTGTAATTCAGTTTGCCATTAGCAAACAAGAACAATACCAGACACTAGTTGCTCAGTCTTCAAGGTTTCACCTTATCTGCAGAGCTCAGGCCTGAATGAGTAATCGTTTGAGCTACGTCATATTGTCCCGAGAGAGGCTACCACATGGGATGGGATGCTGGCTTGATCAGTTGAGCCTGGGGTCTGTATAAACACATGCCTGGCTTTAGACAGGGCCACCATATGGGGAATGTCCACAAGCCTTAGCTCTGCCTTCATCTTCTTTTTGTTTGGACTGTTTGTTTTCCAACCTGCTGCACTGAGTGTCTGAGTGTCTTTCATCTTTTATATACAAGAAGCATTGGCAGACAGGTGAAGCGGGCTGCCTGGACAAGAGGGGGTGGTTAGAGGGAAAATGGATGGATGGAGTCGACTGATGCTCAGCTGGACACTGACAATACAATAAAGGAACAAAATAGGGGAAGGGACATCAAAGACAGGCATGTGGTGGTCAGCAACGCATTACTGCACAGCCACATTTCTGCAAACATGGCATTACGGCAATAAAAACAGACAGAAACAAAATTTATGAGCATTTATAAATGACACAATACATATGTAAATCATTATAGTAAATACATATATGTTGTCATGCATAATAATAAAAACAATCATAAAACTTTAATTGTATAACACCTTTCGTACAAGAATTATAACCCAAAGTGCTTCACATCAGTTAAAAATGGCAAGTGTGTAATATATGATTACACACTAATTAATAAAAGTAAAGATAGTTGATGAATGTATTGCATGCAAATTGTTCTAAACAGCTGAACTGGAAATAAATACTATGATATTTTAGAGCCTGTAAGGAAGCCATTAAACCAACAAACTGGTGTTTAGATCTCTTTTTTTTATGTTTGCTACTGCGTACTGTCCATATCATAGAAAGCAGGAATGAGTCAGCACAATGTTATTTAATAATGTAAACTTTTTTTTTTTTGGATTAAAAATGCATAGCCTTGTCAACTACTGCATGCAGTTTAAATACTGCACTCACTGCAGCAGCTCTGTCAAAAATGCAGAGTCGCTTTACTTATTGACACGCGTGAAATGATATCAAATCAAATGCCTGCAAACTACAAATGCAAGTTACATGAAACGCGGCTCAGTCAGTTTAGTCAATTTTCCTAAACTGTGCCAGAAAACGATCAGTGTGTGTCCAGTTGTGGTCATTTCTCACTGGCCAAAGGCTCTAGCTGAGATCCCCCCCATGACCCTGCCCCCCTACAGCCAGTGAGGGCACCCAGGCCCGTGAAGAGACAGCTGAGAAAACCAGACACACTCAAACACTCGAGTCTTTGAACACAGGCATGACAGTGAATGGGCCTGAAAAATCTGCACTCTCTTTCCCAGAATGATATATATGCCCGGCTGCCCATGGGAGTGTGCAGATCCTATGCATATACAAAAAGGGAATGCACACATATATACTGAAGCCGCCGTGGTTACAGGTGTGCAGACATATAGACAGGCTAGGGGATATTTTGGTCCTCGCACATATATATAAATTAGACGGTACCATTGGCATTCTGTCAAAATCAGCTGGATAGTTAAGCACCCCGCTACTCATTCAGTGACAACTCTGTCTGAGATAGTGACACAGCAGATTCTCCAAAGAATTATTAACTGCTCCTCACAGAACATGCCAGTCCAGGCAGCTATTCATGTCATCTCATCCTACTCCAGGACAAGTCAGCCACTGTAAGCCTTGCTGCTTTCAACCCCTGGCATGTCCTCCTTGAGCATGCCCAGTCAACACCCTTCAGAGTGTGTGGTAGTCGTTTCATTGGATTTCATTGGCTGTTGTTGCACCAAAGTGTCAAGTCGGGCGGATTGGCTTATGACACATCCCATTAAAACACCTCTGATGTCCTGAACAATAGTGTCTTTGTGAAGGTCCGTTCCATCAAAAGCCTGTTTATCTGTCTTTATGCCTTGTTTTTTTCCCTCCTGAAGATGTGGTTGCGTTATCTCCACGTACATTAAAAACCCTCAAAACACAGATAACCTTTCTTCAACCGAGAAAGCAGGGTGAGAAATGAGACACTATCTTGCTCTGTTCACATCTATTGACTTGCAAATGAGACTAAAATAACCTGCAAAAATGTGGCCTTGTTTGAGAGCAGCTTGGGTTTCACATGGGAGATGGCTAACTATAGGCAGGTTCAGTCACAGCCAGGAGACTCTGACTCCACAGCCACACATTGGCTCATGCAGTCACAGCTTTTTTAAACATAAGATGTTTGCCTTCCTAAATTGGCTCAATCTCTGCAAAGATGTCTCACAGCAAATCACGAACGCCCAGGAATATCAGATTTGAACTCAGTCCAGGTCTGTGAAGAAGAACACAGGATGTATGCAGCTTGGTGTTCTGCACAGGCACTTTCTCATTCAACCACATCTGCTCACATGCTAATTTTTCCTTTAGATGCCATTCAGTTCATTTCCTCTGACTTTCCCCAGAAGGCCTCCCTTTTTATTTGAGTGACAGGAAAGCTGAGCCAAACTCACTAACCTAACTGACTCGCCAACTCACTGAGTCATCACTTGTAGCCGTTTTATGTTTTTCTGTTAACAAGGAACCCATAGTTTGTGAGATTAGTTTTTAAACACCCACTCACTCCCCCCACCCTACAGACCAGCCTTGCCCTCCTCCCACACTAGCCAGACCCCTGCAGTCCTCAATGTTTAACAGCCCCTCACGCCTTTGTAAAGGTGCTTGTTAACATGGCTTTGGGAGCTCCAGGCCTGCATATCTGACTGATCAGCCCACAGAGGGCCAGAGGGTTGTGGGGGGTGTGACCAGACAGAGGCCAAAATGTGGTGACTGGCATGTAGGAAAATGTCAATGTGTCTTGTTAGACCAAAGAGAGGAAATTTTCTTGGAGGCAGGTGAAAAGGGGAAACAGAGAAGCACAAGCTTCTAAGGGTTTTTAGTGACTGAAGATTTTCCAACTACTACTGATTGGGACGAGGATTCTTAAGTGAACCGTGCACAGCAACTCAGCTTGTTGAAGATAAATCCTAACACGCTACACATCTATAACAAGCTGATTTGTTACATAAATTCATAATCTGCAGATTTTATCCTTAAGGAATAAAATAGTCACTGATCTGGTTTCATTATGAAGAAATCATTGTGTTAACTACAACATAATGTTAGTTATCGCAGACCTTTTACAGGACCTCATACAGCGGCTGACCAATAAACACAGACACCTGAGACATTTTTAAAGAGCATTCAACAACACTTTTAACCACAGTCCCCCAAAAGTCCAGACACTGGAGCCTTGGATTAACAGCCAGTGAGAGAGTGCACGGGGAAAAATAAGCAGCTTCTGGTCTGAATTACTCTATTTCTTTAGGAAGTGGATGATGGACATGCACACAACCCAACACAGTGCTCTCTGTCAGCTTGGACTGGCCTGACATGTTTAACTTGGCTCTTGCGAACTCAGCAATGTAGGATAGGCTCAACTTGAGGAGAGAAAAACAAGATTTTGTGATCAGATCTCCTCCTTACCTCAGCCCAAGCTCAGACAAATATAGGACGATATTTCTCAACTTCAGAAAAATACACAGCATTTCTCTGGCAGCATAATGACCAAAAAATGTTTCCACTTAAGAATACCGGCCCCTAAAAAAGCAAAGTAATCACACAAACTAACATCATCAATCTGCAGGGCTCTGTCAGACAGATGTGTGAATCGACAGCCTCACATGCATTACCTAAGTAAGGAGTTGTTTAACCCTTTCATGCATGAATTATTATAACCTTCTTCAGGATTTTTTGTTTAACCCTTTCATGCATGAATTATGATGATCTACTTAAGGATTTTTTTTTTTGTCAACCGTGACATGAAGACTCATTTATGTAAGAGAAAACTACTTTAAATGAAGTGTCCACTGCGTTAAGGTTAAACCTGCAAATGAATCCTTGTATATATACCATCTGAGGATAATAATGTCAAGAACACTCCCAAATGCCAACAATGTTTTTTAAAAATCTGTGACAGAGGAACCAGAGAAAAGCAGCGCTGAGGTGCTACATCGCCCGAGTTTGCTCAGCTTATGGATGACTCCCTCCATGTCCCACTGGGTGTTTTTCTAAGACCAAATGGAAGGGAGTAACATCTCCACGCAAATCTACGCAGGAGAGACCACCTGCATGCACCAGCCAGACTCAACTAGGACTCAACACACGTGCTGCTGTCACATAGTAGACTTCAAACACATTTACATCCCAGTGGATTCAGTCTGCAGTACAGGAAGCCTAAAATCAACTCTTTGAACACAGGCACCCTTCATACCACCTTGGTGGGCAAAAGGTCGCCCTGAAGGCTTTTACTCAGATCATAAGTTAGACGTCAGTCAGACTCCAATTCCAATTAATAGCCAGATTATGCTCATATCAAGCTCAAAACTATAAATCAGTATATTTATTTTAGGTCTAGTGACAGTTTTATACTAAGTTTCAGCCGTTTCCCACTGATTCTTACCTTATTGCCGGCCAACTCTCCTGATGCCGAGCAGGAAATTGCGTCTTATCACCAATATTTCCAGCCCCTAAACTCTTCTCCAGCCTCTGTGCTCCATATCTCTACGAGATCCTCAGGGCTTTAGATCCAGGACAGAAGCAGAGATCTTTCCCTAGCAGAGTTGTCGGCGCAGTAACAGCCCATATCAGAACTGGGACTTTTAAAAAGTAAGGGAGATGTCTGTCTGAGTGTTTGGGAGAGAGTGTTGGAGAGGGGTGTGTGTGTGTGTGTGTGTGTGTGTGCGTGCGTATGTGTGTGCATGTACATGGAGGAGCTGAACCAGATGGTCATCCCTCCCCATTCCTCCTCCTCACCCACCCACCCCCCTCCCC